>JAGDQP010004373.1:33231-55043 GCA_022664845.1 Lepisma saccharinum
TCATTCCGAGTAACTTGCTTATAATATATCATCATGTCCTGAAATGGGACATGTGGAATATCAATGTTAGCTCCTAAAGAGGCCTCACGAGCAGCTTCGTCTGCCAATTCATTACGATGGATACCAACATGACTTGGTATCCACGAAAAGACAACCTCACCACCGGCAGAGCAGATGGCGTGTGTCTTACATAGAATAGCTTGCACGAGCGGATGTTTAGAATACATATTGTCGAGGCTTGGAACAACACTCTTCGAATCTGTACAAACAAGGATGCGGTTGACACCTTGAACAAGACTAAAATCCAAAGCCTTTAAAAGAGCATATAGCTCAGCAGTAAAAATACTGGCTTTGGGATTAAGACAAAATTGACGGGCTTCCCCTTCTACAACAAATGTGCATCCAACAGATTCATCTGTTTTGGATCCATCGGTAAAAACAGAGATAAAACGTGGGTACTGACTTTGCAACGCAAGAAAACGTTGCTGGAATTCAATCATGGAGGTCTCCGATTTCTTGAAGTCTGACAAAGAAAGATCAATCCGTGGGCGGACAAGTGTCCACGGTGGACGGAGACTAAAACGGACAGGACAGACAGTTGGGCGGTCTGCATTCAGATTCTCCAACAACTCTGATGCTCGGATGCCAAGTGGTCGGGTAGCGTGACCACGGCGTTCATATAGGGCTCGTTGGACTGGGTATACCACTAAGTTAAGTGCTGGGTGCCTTGCCAAGGATATCTTAGCAAGATAGCTCAGCACATAGTACATCCTATGAATCTCGAGCGGTGGCTCAGCGGCATCACCACAAAGACTGGTCACTGGACTTGTGCGATACGCGCCACTGGAGAGTCGAATTCCAGCATGATGGACACTATCCAGCGTATGTAACGCTGAAAAACGTGCAGAGGAATAAGCGTGACAACCATAGGTAAGCTTAGATAAAATAAGTGCGCGATAAAGGCGCAACAAAGTTGTACGGTCAGTACCCCAAGTGGGATGAATTAAAACACGCAATAAATTCAGAGCTATCGTACAGGAAATTTTAATTTGGCGAAGGTGACTACGCCAATTTAACTTGGTATCAAATAATAAACCGAGGTATCGTACCTCCTCGACGAACTGGAGTTGCCTGTCTGCAAGAAAGAGATCCGGGTCAACGAAACAAGTTCGTTTACGGAAGAAGTGGACACAGACTGTCTTCGTTGGTGAAAAACGAAAACCAGTCTGGTGTGACCAGTCAACAAGACGATTAAACGTCAACTGGAGCTGCCGGGCTGCGAGGTTGATATTCGCAGACTTACAGACAATTGTCAAGTCGTCAACATATAAAAGACCTTGCACAGGGGGGCGAATACAAGCCATAACACTATTCACTGCAATAGCGAACAGTGTTACGCTCAGCACACTCCCTTGAGGTACGCCATTCTCCTGTAAATAACGCTCTGAGAAACGATCACCAACACGCACACGAAAATAGCGATCGCTAAGAAAATTTGTTATAAAATGGGCCATGTGGCCCCTGATGCCCCAATCATGAAGCTGGCGTAGTATCCCATATCTCCAGGTGGTATCATAGGCCTTCTCTAAATCGAAGAACACAGTAAGAACATGTTCATTCCGGAGGAATGCGTTCTGAACAATAGACTCTAACCTGACAAGATGGTCGACAGTTGATCGATACTGGCGAAACCCACACTGATCATTAGAAAGCAAGTTGTTATGCTCCAAGTACCACATTAGGCGGCGGTTTATCATTCTCTCAAAAACCTTGCATACGCAGCTAGTCAGAGCAATGGGCCGGTAACTTGTGGGGTTTAGTTTATCTTTGTCAGGTTTCAGAATCAGAATTACAATGGCTTCTCGCCAAATAGCAGGGAAGTTATCAGTCCTCCAGATCTGATTATAGAGATTTAGCATGAAGACCTTTCCTTGGGAGGGAAGGTGTCGCAGCATTTCATAATGAATATCATCCAGTCCAGGGGATGTGTTTCTAACATCCCGCAAGGCAGTTTCAAGTTCCCACTCCGTGAAAGAGACATTATAGCATTCAAAATTATTCAAGGGGAAGCGTAGAGGTATTATCTCTGCCAGTCGTTTAATGTTGACAAAATGAGCACTATAGTGCTGGGAGCTGGATATTGCTGCGAAGGCTGCTCCAAGAAGATTAGCTATCTCTTCTGGGTCAGTATGCAAGACATTGTTGTGCTTGAGGGCAGTCAATGGCTCGGAGCGACAGTTGCATTGCAAACGTCTGACCCGTTCCCACACGTCTCGGATTGGCGTTTGTGAATTGATGGAAGATACGTATTCACGAAAAGATGTTCGCCGAGTTTGTTTCATGAGACGTCGAATATAAGCTTGTGATTGTCGAACTGCATTCAAATTTGCCGCTGTATGATATCGGTTGGACACACGTAGAGCGCGACTGCGCCTTCGCCGTGCTACCTCGAGCTCATTGTTCCACTAGGGAACAGAACGCCGACGTGGCGTTCGGCCAGACTGTGGGATGGAACATCTGGCAGCTCGTAAAATTTCACGGTTTAAGTACTCAACCGAATCATTCAGGGGCAAATCTCCTTGATCAACTAGTTGGACACGAGTGGCGTATTTAGTCCAGTCAGCACGCTTCAGATGCCAATGCGGTAATTTACGTGGTGCTTGATAAAAGTTTAAAAAGTCTAAAAGTACTGGGAAGTGGTCACTACCACATAGATCGTCATGTACACGCCATGCCAGCATGGGTGCAACAACTGCACTGCAGAGAGACAGATCTATCGCTGAGTATGTGCCACTTGCCAAACTAAAATGTGTGTGAGCACCAGTATTTAATAAAACTAAGTTGGATGCGTCAATAAACGATTCAACGATTCTACCGCGGACATCTGTACGAACACTACCCCAGATAACATTATAGGAATTAAAATCGCCAACTAAAATTATAGGTTGGGGTAACTGCTGCAAGAGATTCTGAAGGTCAAGGAGCGTAAAGTCTTGTTCCCTTGTGATATATAAATTCAGGTTGGTAACATGCTGCTCAAGGTGGACGCGAGCAGCAACCGCCTGTAGGATCGTAGCAATGTGGACAGGTGTTGAATACAGCGTATCAACAACACCAATTGCAACACCGCCACATGAGCGACCATCCGTGGGGAAATCTGTGCGATAGAGTGTATAGTCCTTCAATATCACAGATTCAGTTGTTTTAAACTTGGTTTCCTGAAAGCAAACTACAACAGGGGAAAGATCTGATAACAAGACTTGCAGTTCTTCATAGTGGGAATGAAATCCGTTAAGATTCCATTGGAGCATAGCCATTGGGATGAAGATCAATAAAAGTGTTACCTTTTAAGGCGATGTTTATTAAATTTCCCTCCCTTTCCGACTACAGTATACTCAGAGTCCATCAGATCGTCCTCAATCATATCTGATTTGAGGGATGAACTCGGCGCAGTAAGGGCAGGTGGAGAATTCTGATGTGCTAGCTGAGTAGCCAGAACAGTAGTTAGACGTCTGATGCTCGTCGCTAGTGGTGACATTCGACCAGCTCGTAAAATTTTACTGGCACGAACAGTAGAGACAGCCCGTGGAGTCCTAGAAGACTGCACAGGAGACATGTGTCTCTGAGCATGCATCAGTGAAACCTGATAAGTCTGTGAGGCTTGGCGATTTCTTCGTGATTTATCAAGTTGAGGTCTCTCAGTCTGAGTTGACACATCAACTGTCTGGGTGGCAACCGAGACAGTTTTAACTTGTAGTCTAGCAGCTACAGTGGAAAACGCACCAGATGGAAGGGTGCGTTGAGACTCTCGTACTCGTTTTGCATCACCAGCAGAAATTTTCTCTATCACCATGAGCTCGCAAATTCGTTTTTCCTCTTTGAATACCGAACAGTCACGCGACCAGCACAAGAAATTACGGCCTGAGTAAAGTTCAGTTGACGGTGTGGTTCAACTTGAACTTCGAATGGTCCTAAGGTCTTCATTTTTAGGAGATTAGTTGACTGTTTATTATTATCTGTCTCCACGCGAAAGGTGCCGTTCCGAAGCTTTTTAACATTCTTAAGCTCACCTGCAACATAATTAAGTTGTTTCCGTATAATGAAAGGGGATAACCCCTTCAAACCACCTGGATTCTCCATTTCGTTCTTGACTTTAATTACAAGATATCGTGTGATAGTCGGTACGATTCTTGTCTGTTCCTCTACTACGATTTTCTCTTCTTTATCACTGGTTGATTCATTAGCTGTATGCGCCTTCTTGCTTGCATCAGTGACTTTATCTTCGTTCTGTCGCTTGTCTCTTTCTCTCTTTCTCCGAAGGCGACTTATTAGGATGTGGTGGAGCCATGATGAATGAAAGCCGTAAATGCCCACACTTCTCCGTCTTCGTTCTAAGGAGCCAACGAGGCTGCCGGGTACTACCCTCATCACCCTTGTCAGCAAGCTGGAAATCGAGGCGAAGTCCAATGACTTGGCGTCGAAATCACTTGTACTCCCGACTGATGGATACTTGGGACACCCACTCCCCCGAGTGTTGGCGAGACCAAAGGTCCGAAGAGCTCCCCAATGGCGCACTTCCCAGTCTCAACGAGCTAGACCATCCAAGAATCTGCTGTTAAGAACTAGGCGCTATCCAATGGTTCCGCCCCCTTTCCTCAGGTCCCAGGGGCCAGTGTTAATGAAAATACATCCTGTCACATCCTTGAGCATTGCGTGGAGGTGCAATTCGCAGCACAAGAGGAGATGAAATAATGAGTCATCAATGGATGAAAAATGGGGTGAATTGAAATGAAATCCTCTCGGCTGGTCCTCCTTTCAAGCAGCGTAGATGTTTAGCTGCGAGGGCTGATTGCAGCCAGCAGAAGCCAGCTGGACGATGGGGTCGCCAATTCCCTACGCCGTTCTTGGCTGATTGCAACCAGCATAAGCCGGCCGGACGATGGGGTCGCCAATACCCTACGCCGTATACGAGCAGCGATGGTCTGCTGCTCGGGCTATGTGATGGTGTCATCACGTTGCGGTCCGTAGACCTGCGATGAGGTCGCCAATCCCCTACGCATGTGGGAAGTAAAAATTCTCAACAGAGAAGCACTCTGGCCCTGCTGTTGGACTTCCCATAGGCAGCAACGTTGTTAGTAGCTGCCAGGGCTGATTGCAGCCAGTAAAACTGACTGGGCGATGGGGGCGCCACTTCCCGACGCCGGGATGTATGAGAAGGATTGGACAATATTGTGTAGATGTATGCCATACGTTAGAAGGAGGGCACATTAAGCATTTGTGAACATTGCAAATAGAATTTACAATAATTTAATTACAATTATATATGAGCAATTCCACGAATATGTCATACCCAATAGTAAAAATTGAAACGAATCGTTGGTTTATTTTAATTGGCGCAATCGATTCTTAGAAGGTATACGATTCATGTTTACATAAAGAAATAAAAAAAAGTCATTAGTACAATGATGTAATTAGCTTCTGTTTTCTGGTTATTTAAAAATTCACGAAAATAGCTACAATTTTAATTCATTTTAACAGTTATTCAGGTAAAAATGTAGGATTTAAAATTTTAAAAATAGTAAATTAAACTTCGTTCTTTTCTATATTGACAAACTATTGGTTTGTTTGTTAATAATTATCCTGACGCCCTGGCAAGCATTATAAAAATCGACTACATAATTATGTCAGTGCGTGACACTCCACATATAAAAAGTACTATACACTGCAGAGTACTTGATGAAAAGTAAATTGCTTTTGTTTGGTGTTTTAGGGTTAAATACTGAACAAAATATATTTGGAACTATTTTTCTAATTACAACAGATTTTGTGTAAATCTATTAATATAGTACGGTCAGTGCGTGACGCTCTCAGATTATGGTGAGTGTGCTGCTTCCAATGTACGATGAAAAGTACTCTATACTGCAGAATATTTGGTGAAAAGTAAAGTGCTCTCATGTGGTGTATTAGAGTCAAATGTTGAACAACAAGTATTTCAAACGTTTTTCCTAATTACAATAAATTTTGTGTAAAACATTATCGAGCAAGACCACGCATCACAAACTGACATTCAGAATATAATTTTCGACTGTAATCTCCTAGAGGTTCAAAAAAATTGCAAACTGAACACATGATATGCTAGCAGAAGTAATGAGGATTACGTTCTTCATTAATAACATGTATATATTAAAAATACTATTTATTATATAATAATAAAGTTGCCGTAAAGCACTGACATTTTCACAACCAGCCCTTACACTTTGAATTACATTTCCCAAACTCTCTGAGAGCATGGGCCCAACAAAACTCTCTAATGTACTACTTAATAGGGGAATGTTTGAAGTTTTATTTTCATTTAAACAAGATCAAGTTGTAGGTAGTAACAGCATATAGGAAGATAAAAAGAGGATGACATACTGACATGATCATGCAATGGAGTTTAAATTATAATACTTGCCAGGCCGTAACTAAGACTAGAAAGAAATAGGTCATTCATTTATGTCAATATATAAAAGAAAAAAAGCTTATATATTTTAAATTTCGCATTCAAAACATTGTTATTTTTATAACTCATAATTACGATTGCAAAATCATAGGTTTTTTTAAAAAAACTTTTTAAATAATTCAACAACAGAAGCTCGCTATGAATTTGTACTAAGACTTGTTAAAGTATTTTTAGTAAACACACATCGTACACCCAGTGCTGCAGCTTGTATTTTTGCAAGGGGAGCAATATCCGATTTTGGCGCCCCTTCGAAGGAGCCACAAATGTACAACGCCCCTTCCTTATCTTAATTTGCCACATTCAGTCCGGTGTTTGGGGGCGTGGTTCTCTCAGACTCCCATGTGGGGGGATGTCACCCATAAATTCTCGACTGCACCCTGAACTTAAAACGATAGAAACTGTGCAAAACTGCACTTACACCCTCCATTGTTTGCTTTACACCTCCAAACTGAAAATCCTGGCAGAATCCCTGAGAGGCATGAGGACCCTTTGCTCTCGCGTACTTGCGGCTCTGGCTACCTTCCAAGAGCTGATTGCACTAATACGAAATATTCACTGTATTTCTGACTTTTTACTACAGGGCTTCACTTATTCGTAGAATCGCTGGAACATAAAAATTCCGGCCACGCAGTATATTTTAAAGTGATATTTTATCTAGGATCTGTAATTGAGTCCGTTAGTTTATTCCTATCAGAATGTACAAATATAAAGCAATACTTACAAGGTAAATTCGTCTAATACTTCACAGATGTCAGTGCGTGACGCTGTGTTTTTCCTCCTATAGGCTTATTACGTAAGTATATTCTTGATTTTTTTAAAAAATGGAAATTCATCTTGAATGTGTGTGTGTTATTTCTTTGGGGGGGGGGGGGGGTCCATACTTTCAGAGAATTTGGAAGAAATATATGTCAGTGCAATGCAGTGGAATGTAGTCTTCAATGTCTCCTCTATCCAACGGTGTGCTGAAATCGCCTTTATTGCAATTATAACAGAAGTTACAAGGCTATTAAAGTCGAAAAGTGTATTCTAAATGTTAGTGCGCGACGCGTGGAATCGCTCATATATAAAACTGCATGATTATCTGTGTTAAGTAGCTGGTCAATCATGAGTAAAAATATCTGTAATGGTAATGTTCAGATTAGGAATTTAATAGCTTTAGTCTGCAGACTTACGTCATAGTAGAGTTACTGTTGACCGCACTGCAAAAACAAAAGTAGGGTATCTATGGATATTAAACGAAACAATTACCCTTTTACACTAGACTACAGAACCAAAAGTGAAAATATTCTTTCAAATACAAAAGAAGCTGATTGGTTCCACGTGCTACTCACTTTCATAGAAAAGTTGCAAATCAATCATAAACGGAAGAGATCAAATTTGGAAAGTGCATATAATAATTGTCAGATGAGGCATGAGTGAAGGTAATCTGAACCTACACTATTCCTTATCACAGTTCATGAAATTGCAAATTTACAGGTAAAAGTAAGAAGTTGGTGCTAAATTCGGAAGCAGGGCCCTAATTTTTTCACAAGTCTGAGGAAAGACAATGAACAATAACGTCTTGAAAATAGAGGCAATGGGTCTTATGAATAAAGTTGAGCAAGATGAATTTATTACAATTTTGGAGACTTTACTCCTTATGGTATGAATAAAGATAAGAAAGTTAAGCAAGATTTTTGAGAAGTCACCCAGCGTAGGAGCAAGGAGTCAGCACTATCGAGATAGTTCTTTATTCGTATGAATAAAACTGAGCTCCCTCTCTCACTTCGGAGTACTTTCTCGAAAAATCTTGCGTCACCTCATGCAAACTCAAGCCGTCTAAGAATGGCTACATTCATGAATTTACGGCAACGAAAAATATACAAGGACCCCAGAAACACTTGTGAGGCTGACTATAAAAGTCTATATCCCTTTGTAAAGTAAACGTAAAGTTGTTTAAGTGATTGTTTCCTACGAACAGAGAATGCGATTTTTTTTAGATATCGTACTTGAGTGATCAAGGTTTTGAAACGGGAGTAGGAGAGGACATAGGTGTAGACCAAAGTACTCTGTCTGTCACATTTTTACAACTTCCAGAGAAAACAGTAGAGAAAGCCCTCCACCCCCTGTGGATAAAATACCCATCAACTTTTGCTGAACAGCAGGCAGTGCCGCCAACAATACCATTTTCCGTTCCTTATAAGAGTCATCGATTGCACACATGTGGAAATTAAACTGTCGCATGAACACGGGGATGAGTACAAAAATTGTAAAAGTCATTACACATTGAATGTTCAAGTAACTTGTAATTGTGATGATGAATTCACGAGTATTGATACCTCCTGGCCTGATTCAGTGCACGATTCGCAAATATGGATGAATTCGGCTGTGCGCATGGTCATAGCAGAAAATAGGTCAGAAGCCTTTCTTCCTAGGCCTCGTTTTCAGGTCCGCTAATTTCTTATTCAACTACTATTCTGTGACAGACACACCAAGTGATTCTTCATATTTCTCCTAATGGTCGAAAATGCAGGTACTTTTGTCTTGCTTCAGGCAACATGGATTTACCAAAGATAATTGGATAATGCTTTTACATGTCCACAAATGCCGGCACAGAATCCTTACCACTCTTGTTTAACTTACACAAACATCTTACAGACTGGCCTTCTCGCGCGGAGTGGAGCAAACTCTGTAAGCATGCTCGGGTCACGTACGAGTAAACTCTCACAGCTACGCAAGTATTCGTACGAAATTTAAGGGTTTGCTCACGAAACAGAGCATACTCACCTCACTCATGAGCAAGGTGGGCAGAGTCAAGACTCCGTTTTATTCATAAGACCCAATAGCCCGTAATCATTATCTGAAGTTACAATGCAAATAATCCATGTACCAATTACGGATTAAAACTCATGCCTATAAACAAAGTAGTACGAACAAAAAGATTACGTATTAAAATATATATATATAACCTAAAGATTCTCCCCTTTATTTGGTAGTCGATGCGTAATTTATAGCACTGAACTGAACCAGTTAATGCCGCACAAACATGAAATTTAGGCATTAAGGCAAAAATCACTATTTTTTTAATACGATAAGATAATACAAATTTTATGGTTGGTAACAGTTCTTTGAATACGTATAGAATAAAAAAATGCAAGGCTGTTTACAGATTTGCCATATACGAGGGCTGTTGGAAAAGTTTCTTCAAAATACCACCAAAAGTGGAGCTAGTGTTCCCACTAACAAAAAGTTAGGAATAAGAGACCTTTCTATGTTTAAATTATCATTGTTTGTTTGTTTACGCCTATGCATTTGGGTTTCAGAGCAGTTGGAAGAAGTATTAGTCATTCCACATTTAATACACTGAACTAAGACAAACAAAACGTAGCTCATACGTGACAGTCCATCCTTGGTTCTGTCATTTGCAGTGTTGAGAACTCAGTAGGTTTTGCACAGAACATGGTACATTAAGTTGCTTAACTAGTCATGAATTCAAGTTAGCGTGGGAATATAGGTATAGTCATTAGGTCTACAAGAACTGTTTCAAGAATTACATAATTCCTACTACTTAAGAAAATAAAAGCTAAAGAGAGCAAATTTAATTATTCATGAAGTTGGGTGCAGCCTTCGTCCGTCCGTCCGTCTGCCTCTCTCTCTCTCTCTGTGTGTGTGTGTGTGTGTGTGCGCGCGCGCGCGTGTGGGGTTACATACAAAACTTTCAAACCGGAGCAAACTGCGTACCGGTCAATTCCTTTTGATTAAATTTTGCAAACGGAAATTTAAAGAAGAGGTATGTAAGCTAGGACCTGCACTGAAAATCGACGACTAGTGGTGTAAACAAAACGTTATGTTTTCTTTATTAAATAAAAAACGTCGCTCTTTTCATGTATTCTTTCACTTAAAGTAATCAGCAGGACTGCGGTTCAGATCTTCAGACATTCATTATAACATACTATTCCATTGCTTTCCTGCGGCCGAACGAGGCGAATTATGGGATTATTTTGTTTATGCTATATTTGTTACCCGAATACAGATCCTGGCTCGAAGGTTCCTGGGCAAGATGAACTGATAATGGTTTGTCATTGCCTTTCATCGGATGAAGATGACGTGCTGAGGACGGGACCTACAGTTTAAGGTGGGTCCCAAACCCTGGGAAACTAACCCAGGCCCCATTGAAACTAAGGCAGCGAGCTAAGATAAAGATAAGATAAAATTAATTGTATGGGCGGTAACAGCACTATGGCTTACGCCCGTCCCGATACGGGGGAAGCCCCTTATCTTTGTCACGTCTAAAAATAGCTGTTAAATAAAATGATAAAACCATATAAAAGATGAAGATCTAAGCTCTTCAGAAAAATAAAATCGTAATAAAAACTAAAGATGTAGATGATCTTTAGCAGAAAAGGTAAAAACGTGAAGGCTGTAAATAGGCCTTCACAAAAATAAAATAATACTACATAAAACATAACAGCTATGTGACATAATCATCTCAGAGAGACGGAGATAATCCTGTCTCACGGACATAACTAAAAACTCTCCGCAACATACCAGGTTCATCCCCTAACAATGACGCCATGTCATTGGGGATGTTATAACGTTGTCTGAGATGATTATATCCTGGACAATCTAAAAGCACGTGACGAATACTTAAAAATACATTGCAATTATTACAACGTGGTGGATCCAATCTTCGTAACAGATATCCGTGTGTTAGGCGACTGTGGCCTATCCGTAGGCGACATAAAAGAACTTCTTCAAGCCTACTATCTCGGCAAGATGATTTCCATGGAGCAACCGTTACCTTAATTTCTTTCAATTTATTCACAGCTACGTCATCCCATCGTCGCTGCCATTCATTCCGAGTAACTTGCTTATAATATATCATCATGTCCTGAAATGGGACATGATGTATATCAATGTTAGCTCCTAAAGAGGCCTCACGAGCAGCTTCGTCTGCCAATTCATTGCCATGGATACCAACATGACTTGGTATCCACGAAAAGACAACCTCACCACCGCCAGAGCAGATGGCGTGTGTCTTACAGAGAATATCTTGCACGAGCGGATGTTTCGAATACATATTGTCGAGGCTTTGAACAACACTCTTCGAATCTGTACAAACAAGGATGCGGTTGAAACCATGAACAAGACTAAAATCCAAAGCCTTTAAAAGAGCATAGAGCTCAGCAGTAAAAATACTGGCTTTGGGGTTAAGACAAAATTGGCGGGCTTCCCCTTCTACAATAAACGCGCATCCAACAGATTCATCTGTTTTGGATCCATCGGTAAAAACTGATATAAAACGTGGGTACTGACTCTGCAACGCAAGAAAACGTTGCTGGAATTCAATCATGGAGGTCTCCGATTTCTTAAGGGTTGACAAAGAAAGATCAATCCGTGGGCGGGCAAGTGTCCACGGTGGACGGAGACTAAAACGGACAGGACAGACAGTTGGGCGGTCTCCATTCAGATTCTCCAACAACTCTGACGCTCGGATGCCAAGTGGTCGGGTAGCGTGACCACGGCGTTCATAGAGGGCTCGTTGGACTGGGTATACCACTAAGGTATGTGCTGGGTTGCTTGCCAAAGATGATATCTTAGCAAGATAGCTCAGCACATAGTACATCCTATGAATCTCGAGCGGTGGTTCACCGGCATCAACACACAGACTGGTCACAGGACTTGTGCGATACGCGCCAGTGCAGAGTCGAATTCCAGCATGATGGACACTATCCAGCGTATGTAACGCTGAAAAGCGTGCAGAGGAATAATAAGGCAGCGAGCATTACCACTCACCCACAGAGGATACTTAAAATCATATCAGATAATTATTATCGCTGCGGAACCGTAATACTTATGTATACAGGAAGATTGTAATAAATATACTGGAGGAATAGAAAGACGTGATCAAGAGAAAAGTTACGACTATCACGGGAGAAGTTTTGTGAACGAATGTATTTGTATATTTTTGAAATAGCGTGCCTTTAAGAGGAGTTACAACCAGGGCGGAGGGTCATTCCTATGATTTTAGCAAAGAATTACAAATCGATCTGCTCGTTGGGAATTACGTTTCAAATTGGAGAAAAACTTATATTTATACACGTTATTTTACGTATTTCACGTAAGTTTGTCTCTGTTCACATGTTTGAACTTCCCCTTTTTTCTCTTTCTCTGTTTGTGAGAATAAATAATTTACAATGCCACCCTGCATTTATATGATGTTATTAGAGCAAGATCAACAAACTTACGCCTAAAGACCATAAATACATGAATTCTTAAAAATATATTATTTTTCACTGTTTTTGGAGTACGTTGTAAAGTTTAAAAATGTAACACAGTTATATACAATGTACTTAAATCTTGTGAGTCAATTGGAACCTGACGCTTTGTTAAGTTCGATTTCGATATTGTGCGTTGGCAGCACTCGTCCTCTCTCTCAAGCCAGCCTTTGAGTCACTGTTGAATATATCAGCACTGCCACGTAAACAGCGGCACTGCCGTTTGCAACGGGTTGTAGTTTTGTTTGAGAAATGGGAAGTGAAAGCTTTCGGGCAATAATTTTTATGATTTCAAATGTAGTTTAACACCGAAACAATGCATCAAGCGACTTCATTTGGCTCTTGGGAATCAAACACCATCTAACAGAACTATGTAGATGTGTTTCCGAATTCCAGCGTGGTCTACGTTTCTCAGTTATGAATTTCGTTAAGGTCGTCCATCCACGTCTATTGATGTAAACAAGGTTGATGCTGTGCGTGACATAATTGACAGAGATCGGCACGTGACATAACGTGAGATTCAGGCATCCTTGAACATTGACACAACAGCAACACATACGATTTCGCATGGTTATCTAACGTACGGAAGTTTTCAACCCGTTGGATCCCACACAACTTGACCTAAACTCTAAAACAGGCTTGTGTCAAGTGGTGTAAAGAAATTATCAAAAAATTCAACCGAGGAAGTCAAATTTGGTGTACTAATTCGTAACAGGAGGCGAAACTCGCATTTATTCCTACTAACTCGAAACTAAACAGCAATCTAATGTTTGGGTGTAGCCGAAACCAACAAAAGTGGTTCGTTCGAAGAGTGTCGCCAAGAAAATGATTGCTTGTTTCTTCGGTTATGCCGGACATGTGGCAATCATGCTTTAGAAGATCGAAGGACTGTAAATACTTAGTGGTATACAACAATTTGTTTGCCAGAGGTCATCAATGAAGTGCGTAAAACAAACCCAAGTCGTCGAATCATTCTTCACCACAACAACGCCAGCTCCCACTCAACACACACAACTGCCGATTTATATCGAGTAAAAATGTCGAATAAATTACTCATTGTCCGAACACACCCGATTTATCACCTAATAACATTTTCTTTGTTCCCAAACATTAAAAGAAGATCCATGGTGAGAGATTTGTGTCGCCTGAAGCAGCTGTTGACGCATTGCGAACAGCGGTTTCTGAGGTGCCAGATTCCGAGTGGAGAAAACGCTTTCAAAATTGGTTTGAGTGTATGCAAAACTGTATCGATCTTAAAGGTGAATACTTTTAAAAGCAATAAAGCCATTTCCATAGAGTTTACATGTTG
Organism: Lepisma saccharinum; assembly: GCA_022664845.1. Classification (NCBI taxonomy): domain Eukaryota; kingdom Metazoa; phylum Arthropoda; class Insecta; order Zygentoma; family Lepismatidae; genus Lepisma; species Lepisma saccharinum. The sequence continues at coordinate 47,300 of JAGDQP010004373.1, forward strand.
CTTTTTTCATACTGATTGCAGAAACCTTTTAGTAGCCCTCGTATTAATGCAACCACGTCAGTCCTATTGAGTGCAATACGCAGAAGACGGTTGGGGAACATAAAAAATGCACCAGATATTGAGAGATCTCATGGTTTATATGACGTAGAGATGATTGCTTGCTTTGTTGGTGAACTTATATATTAGCTATCCTCCACGTACTGCAATCAATAATTTTCGATCGGAAATCCGAGATCAACATGCCAGTTAAATATGGGCGCACAGAAATTCTTTTCTTTCAGATGTATTCTACTATAAAAATTCACCAATAAAATGTAATACGTATACATAAAATGAGCATTATCATTTACAACAGAAACCGCAACAAAGTGCAAATGTTTCCCCCTTACGTACGTGTAAAGCAGCACCAGACTAGGATATCGCTGCAGACGACATAGCAGGTAATACTACATAGAGTTTACAATTCCAAGATGAACTACAGTCTGCCACTGCAGTAAACACTTACACGGCTCCAAAATAAGCGAATAAATTTATTGCTTTGAAGCTTTTATTATTCTCGTTTTAATTATCATTTTTTCCTATCTTTTTCTCTTTTCGGATCATTTTTTAAATTCTAGAATATCTACAAAATTCCCTGACTGATTTTTTCAGGTTGAACCAATTTTCCAGGTTTTCCAGGTCGAGTGGCTACCCTGGAGCATGAATAAGACGTTTTTCCGTATGAGTAAGGATTATGTACGCAATCATCACCATCCAAGCGGTCAGTGACATTCTTTCTAACTGATAACAAACAAGTAGTACGTGAACTGTATGTAATTCTCACTCCTGATTATTATGCAGCCTGAAAATCATTAAGAATATGGAATTTGTTAGATCTATTGATTTAACCCAAACAATTTATTATTATCTGCTGGAAAGTCATCCTGCTCATGCTCATTTTGATCCACCTTTACTTCAAAGAATTTCTGGGAATCAGCTACTTCCTTCAGAGAATCCCTTGCATAATTTTGGAATATGCATTTTGGGACAGTTCATTATAGTTCCCTGATCGAGTCACTCAGGTCAAGTTTTGGACCGCGTCACCTACGTTCAGGTCAGACCAGGTCACCAAGTGGCCCAATTCTAGAAATTTGTCGATACATTACCAAACTGTATGTACAGAGAAGAAATTGCTTTACTTTCAAAAAAGAGTCAACCAAGGCTCGTATGTCTCTACTACCACCAAAAGATTTTCATATACACAAACTATGAAAACAAAAATTCATAACAGTATCAAATGTCGAAGATATGATTATATATTTGCTGAGCGATAAGGCAGGCTATGAAAGCAAAATGAAAATAGTACAGAAAAAATGAAAAGATTCAACACAAACAAATGCAATTAGTTGATAGGAGAAAAAAGTTATCACTCCGGAAACAACCAGCAAAATGCAGATTTAATAATCAATACTATAATCCCTTCTGCACTATGGTTATGCGCCTGCGTTTCGTATAGCCTTCAGATTATTATCGTTTGCATAAGAACATTACACGGAGAAGCGACGGCTGCGAGCTATCGAGTGGAAACACACGGATAACGCAGATGAAAGGTAAACTTTCTGAAAAGTTTTCTTTCCTCCAGGAAACAAGTGGATACTCTTTTATCAAGGATAATAAGGAAAAATAGTATTAAAAAAATTGTCCCCGCTGCCGGCAGAAGCAACCTACGAAGACGATGACAGAACAACGTTCACATGGATAAAATGTAGAACTTCACTCCAACGATAACAGATACTGTACGTGAATGTCTACTTGAAACAAGTTTCAGTTTATCATCATACGAAGGTAACTTCTTATACTTCACGAAACTTCGAACTTGTTACTGTATAAACAAAGAGAACATTTTATTCCAAAAACAAACTGAGTTTCTTGAAAGCAAGTTCGAAATGAAGAAAATTAAAATGTTTATACGAAACTGTTATGTACAATTATCACGCCACTACAAGGGCAGAAATCCAGCTTGTCTACAGTACGAACATATTATGATATACGTCGCTACCAGAGTATCAGAAAAACGCAATTCCATATACAGTGTTTTACGAAGTTACAATGAAGACATCCTCTATGAAACTCAGCTACCGATAAACGCCTGAGTTCCTTTCATAAAAGCTCGTTCCTTTTGTCTACAGTCTATTTCAAAGCAAAATTTTCCAGGAAAGAATTTGTCCAGATATTATTTAACAATGTAGTATCAGTAAATTTCGTTTTACGAAAAAAATTATATTGCATAACCAGGAAAAAACTATGTTCCAAAATAACATCGACAAAACCATCTCACGAGATTCCGAACATGAAAATTTAAAAAAGTACACACATGCTTCATTCCGGAGCTATAGGGTACCGAAAGCGTGGAAAGATGAATTGTAGAACTTTATATTTCTACCAATAACAAAGACGCAAATTCTAAAATTGCCCCCTTACAAATAATTCCTACTGAAGCAAATTTGAAATATATATTTATTTATTTATTTATTTATTGCCTATTAACGGACACCTAACTTTCTATCAAGATCAACTTTAGTCATTTCCAAGAAATGTGGGTAGATATACATTCAATTACAATTACATTCGGAGCATAAAGCTACTAGCAAGTAAGACTGCCACTTCGACGTATAACGACCCGCAAACGTCTTGAAGCTGGTTCTATCAAATATTTTAGATATTTCATCCGCCGCTACATCCAACTGCTGTGGAAGCTCATTGTGTCCGTGCCTGCAGTCCATTCAAGTATATCCTACGTATTTTCAGTCTTAAATTGCTTGCAGCCTTCTTAAGTTAGTGCGGTAGTCTGGCAACGCCAACACAGTTCACACTATCCACCACACAAATCAAGTTCCTTTCCTTTTTTGTTTGAGTTCTTTTCATTCAATTTTGATTTAATTATATCGTCAAGACGTCTCTCGATTGCTGTTATCTTCAGGTTTATATGAGACAAATGATTCCAATCATTTATTCTCTCAATGTCCAAAATTTTAAAGAGGACTTACTGTTAAGTACTTACTTACTAATAAAATCACTAAATAGGTCCGAAATTCCATCACCACTTTTCAATTAACTGGTTTTTGATTTTCCGAAGATAAAAATAGCCTGCATTATCTAAAGTTCTCTAAGAAAAAAACAAACTATCTCAATAATAATAATAATAATAATAATAGTAATAATAATAAACAACTAAAGTCACAATCTCCCATCAACCTATCAAACTGATCAGTTTCATATACGCCCGAAACTCAAAATACCTTTCATAAGTAGAAGACTCTATAACGGTCATAAACAGATATGTGGAGTTTGTTTCCAAATGGTACCAATACCAAATCCACCTCGACAATTTTTTTTAGGAGATGGAAAAAATCGTGTACAGTTCTTAATATTAAAGTGGCATTTTTTGTTCTTTCCTCACATATGCTGTCAGACCTGTGAAGCTACGACATTTGACTCATTATTATGATATTATTCACGAAAAAAGAATTGATTTGGTACTTTTTGCAACAACAAAAAAAAAAAAAAAAAAATGGGATTTGGTACTTTTTGCCATAAAAACATTATTATTAGAAATAATTACGACACACTAAAAATGAAGTAACTGAAACTCTAATTTACTGCATTATTTCATAGAAACTAACAGTAACTACTTTTTTTAAATTAGCGTATAAATGGCTTACATACAAAAGAACTACACGAAGTTAGCCTTAGAAACCACTTTCTGGTGTCCGACCATTTTTTTCCTACATAGTTACAAAATTATTTACTCATCATCTCAAAATAATAATAATAATAAAATACTTTTCTTAATCAATTCGCACTCAAAAGTAAAAAAAAATAATTTTGTTTATGCCTGCCTAAAAAGCGTGGGACGCGCTCTCATATACAGTCACTTTATAAATTCTTGAAATGACGCGCCCAATTCTTTCCTTTTTAGTCATGCATAACTTTTTTGTTTTTAACTTTTTAGTACGAATTGATTTAGAAAAGAATGTCTTAAAAAGATTTTTATTGTTTCTTTTCCGAATTATTTCGATGTTCGAATAAATTTTCCCAAGCTAAATGTTTTGTGACCCAAATCCTGAAGTGTTCTGCAACCAGAAAACCCCAGGGTAGTTGCAGGCTAGTATTTGTTTTAGGATAAAGAAGTTCAGAATAAAAAAAATAAAAAAATTTGCTTTTAAAATATATAGAAATATATGAAAGTAACAATGGAATATTGTACTGTCACCAGACTTACGTCGCTCTGCAAAATTTCATCATTCTATGACATTGCGAAATGAGTTCAATTAACGTTCCAAGATTTGATGACACCACGAACCATTGTGAACTAAAGAAAGGGATGTTTTATATTCATCGTCATTTTCATCTACATTAGTTTTATCAGGAACTAGAAAGAGCTTGTAAAATGGCAACAGATTTAAATTTGCATGTCTTATTGCTCCTAACAGCGTCACCATATATTTTTTTAAATATAAATTTATCATATTCCCACTCATATTTTTAAGTTTTATCATGGAATATGACATCGATATCCTCCAGAAATAATGATTATAGATAAATCAGATTTGTCCGGAAATAAATCGAAGTTTTATCTAAAATAAATTGTTGAAATAATCCTACAAAAGAATAAATTATCTTGTAATCCTCTCCGGATCCGCCACTGTATTAAGGCCAACCATAACTGATTTTGTCTCAATTATTCTTTTAGTCTAACGCATTTTGAACTTTTTTTGTGGTTGGTGCTGAACACTAAAATATTTCTTGCCAGTGTACCCACTGAAAATCAGACCCTAGAACACTAACTGAAAGAACAGTGACAAATACTTTAATCAGATTTCTCACGAAATAAGACAGTTTTTATCTGCCTTAACTTTTTCTCCACAATGCCAAACGATCTTTCTGCTGGCACGCAAGAACAGCTAGTCACGGACAGGGGAAAAAAAACAACAACAACAAAAAAAAAAAACATTCGATTTGAAAAAACATACTGAGATGCAGTTACACAGAACATGAACAACTTTTCGCGTCGTGGGCAACACTACCGAGCGGCCGTAGCATTCGGGGGTTTGTGGGGTCGATCCCAGCAACTGGCCATTCTTACAGGTTTTTCCAGGCTTTTTTCCTGTCACACCAGGCAAATGACGGGATTGCACCTTCAACATAGGCCCTGGCCGACGCCTTCCCAAATCCTTTCCTCTCCCCTATCCCGGCCTGAACCTTAGATGCCTAAAGGCTATAAATATAATTCAAACTGAAATTCGTGGGCAACACTATTGAATATCTAACTTTTTAGTATTTTTAATGCAATTTGCATGTGCATACGGATAATAAATTAGGGCCTAAGAAGTGCATACTTAAATTTTACTCCTTAAGAGGGTTCCTCGCTCCAGCCCCACATTTAAAAGTTTTTCAAAATATTTGAAAAACTAAGAGCACTATCAAAAATGTAAGCGCACTAGAGTGTACAAATTACTATGAAATACAATGGACAGCGATGTCGAGATCTTGTCCATTGATGTGTGATACGTTTTTAAAGATTATGACGTCATTATTTAATTGAAGTCTGCGTACTCATCAATCGACAAGATTTCGAGATCGCTGTTCATTGTATGTCATAGTAATTTGTAGTTTCTAGTGCGCTATGCGCTCGTATTTTTGGTAGTACTCATATATTTTGAAATATCTTGAAACGTAAAAAAATGTGGGGTTGAAGAGAGCAGCCTCTTAACACCCGTTGTTGAGAAGACTCTAAACACTCTTTCGCGCAGGCACTGATTCTCGTATACACAGGGTGGTTCTGGAAATCCGTAACAGGGCCTTAACTCAGCTCCTATTGCACAGAAATCTTTGAAACAAAAATGTTCATACCAAAGCACGTCCGGAATAATATGGTGGTTTCTGAAAACAGTGGCGTCTTGGGAACCCTGTCTCGGGGGATAATTCAAATTGTTAAATAGAAATGTAGATGGGTTTGCTTTCTTTGAAAAAATTCTCGTACATGAAATCTTGAAGAACTTTCAGAGGAAACATTTTAAAATACAGTTACAAGAGCTATTTGGTAAGTCAACTGCTGACCAATCAATTACCTCTTGTAATTGCCGAACGTAACGTGATACTAAAGAATGTTCCATCTGGAAATTAGCCATTGCTTCTGTTTAAAATTTTGAAGTTGGCCCCCGGTAACAGTATTCCCGGGTCACCTGTTTTCGAAAATTTCACGGTTTGACTCCGAATATTCCATTTAGTTTTTCACTTTAGTTTGGAACCTTTACTATTCCCTTTGAGTTACAACATCCGAAAAGTCCCGAAAGCCCTCTACTCCATGTTCATTTTAACCATCAATTAGGTCTTCTAGCTGTCAAATGGTAGGAGCTAACGAAAAGTGTTTCCTCTAAAAGTTCTTCAAAATTCAGCGCTTGTTTCAACGGGAGCAAAATCAAACCCTGTTGCTATTTAAAATTTTTGAAGTTGCCCCCATCCCCCGTAGAGGTATTCTTGATGATTTCAGAAGCATCGCCATGAGCAGGCTGAAGTGAAAGAACAGAAATAAGCCGAGCCTCGCCCGCTTAAACAAAAACATTTTCAATATCACTCAATTTCAATTATATCCAAACTAGGTTTATAAGCAGACCATATGTAACAATCTCAAACATTACGTAGCAAAGAGGGGAGTAAATTTTAAGATTCGAACTGAGAAAACGAATAGGATATATCTCGATCAGCTTCAATTCGCAAGTTTACAAGTAAATATCTTTGATTAAAGTCAATACTATAAATTAAACAAATACGTACACTAAGCACATACAACAAATACCTTGTCAGCCCAACTCCAATCGAAAATCATACGAGTAGTCCAGATAAGACAGAACTGACGAATATCGTGCTAAAGATATTACTTCGGTTTCGGAGGCAGGGCTGATAGCATTTTTAAGAATAATACGAGCAAGTGCTGATTTTCCTTATGTGAAAGGATAAAAAAAAAATCGTAGAAGAAAAAGTTTTAAGAAAGAACTTCCTTTCCTTTTGTGATAATCTTTACCACATTTCTGAAATAACCTGATAAAGCACGAAGCACCTCTCCAGGGAAAAATCCTCTCTATCGCCTCCCCTCACACGCCTTTTCTATACAAGAAATGTCACGAAATTCTCGGCCAAGTCTTCATTTTATGGCTCAAACTCGTGCTACAATCCTTCATAATGTTCCTTGCTGTTACCGCCCATACAATTCATTTCATCTTTATCTTCAAAATGTTCTTGATAGCAATTTAGATAAGTGAGAAATACTAACTGGTAAGAACTTTTTCTTAAGACATCAAAAGAAAAAATCAATGCAGATCTCCGCGGACAATTTTATTAGTGCCCGCATTTCAAGCTCACTGTCACACTGCCTAGATATTTATTTTAAAGCACAACATACAATATCTTAAACAAACTACGTTCGTTCATTAGTCAGACTTGTTCGCATTACAGACAGTTATTTTCATCCCAGAACAACTTCGACACATACTGAACACTCACATTACATGTACAGAGACTGATGGTGTGGTTATAATTGGACAACATACGCTGTTCACAAATCATTGCCTGTTTCCCTTGCAAGAACACATGTATTAAATTAATAATAATTTTATTACTTAAGGCTTAAGTAGTCTCAATATTCAAAGCAAGGGGACCCTGATATAGTATGCACTCTTCTTAAATGCGCTATCCTAAACGACAT
>JAGDQP010004373.1:55053-85694 GCA_022664845.1 Lepisma saccharinum
CCTGATATAGTATGCACTCTTCTTAAATGCGCTATCCTAAACGACATTATTCACTATGTATAAATCTGCTACAACTCAAAATATTTATTCGGTTTCAATAGAACCAAAGATATTGGTCTACTAGCTTAGTGATATCTCAGTCGGATTTGGACATTTAAAAAAATGAAGATTTTTTCATACTCTACAAGATGGTAAGTTTTGCAGATTTGTTGGCACAAAATTAAAATTTTCAGGGAAGTTAGAAAATTTGAAAATTTAAATTAAAAAAAATTAAGACAACAATTGGCTAGAAGATTATATATACTATTTATTTTTAATGGCTCGATATCCACGAATTGTTCGGATGTTCTAAAGTGGTAAAATAACCAGAAAAATAAAATACAGATTGTTGGTGGTTTTAAGGCGTTCCACATTCGTTTCTTTAGCTCAGTGTGACTCGTAGTGTCCTCAAAACTTGCAACGTTAATTTAACAAATTTCCCGACGTCATACAATGATGAAATTTCGCACAGCGATGTAAGTCGGGTGAGAATACAACATTGCATTGTTACTTCCATTATATTTCCATGTATGTACATATATTTTTTAAATATATAATATTTTGTAGTTACAGACTTTTGTATCCTACAATAAATAGCCTGCACCGGGCTGGGTTTGGTTGGTTGCAGAATACTTTTTGATTTACGCCACAAAATATTAGCTTGAGAAAAAGTATGAACACCGAAATAACCCGAAAAATATAATAAAAAAGGACTTTCTCAACGGTGCAAATTAACCAGCACAACGCCATCAGTTGAGCACAGAGATTGGAAATAAGACAAGTGACTAGGCTTCTTAGGTAACACGTGCATTCCAAATACGAGTTCGAAAGAGCCGTTTGCAAGGTCGCCGTCGTGGATGACTAGTCTAGACGTCGGCTTCTTGAGTGGAAGGTCTTGGGTTCGAATCTCGCCCGGCCTTTTTCTTCTTTTTTTCTTTAAATATGTATTTTTATTATTTATGTGTATAAATAACCGATTGCATCTGAAAACTAGGATGTACTTGGATGCACACCTCGATGGGTATGCGGCGGACGGCGGCGGACGCAGCCCAGATTAGCGGTGGGCATACGCACAAGTGTTGTTAACATTCCATTCCATCTGTCAATTTTCTATTTGGTACACATAAAATTCATTTTATCTTTATCTCATCCCAATCCCTGTGCTGTTCATTTGCACGGGCGAGACAGTCATAATAAAGAACTTTTAAAATATATCCTTTTCTTAAGCAATTCGTACTAAAATGTAATTAAAAAAAAAAAAAGATTCATGCATGATTAAAAAGAAACTGATGGGGCGCGCAAATTGAAGAATTTTTAAAGTGACTCTCTATGAGAGAGTGCCCGGCGATTTTCTTTTTAATCAGCCGCTCCAACCTGAAGTTTTGTGACATATCTTGTATAAGAACCAGCGGTGGTCGAGTAGATGGCATTACGAAGTCAATAAATTATTCAATTACCGAATTCCAGAATGTCGAGATTTCGGAATTTCGCAATTGTGGAAAGTGAAAATACCATAATCAAAAATTTGAAACATAATATAAAAACTTGACATGGTTGTAGGAAAGAAACCGTATAAATCCGCACTTTCACTAATTGAGTAATGGAAATAAATTCGAAAATTTTAATTCCCATTTTGTTTTTAAGTGTGTTCAAAAATTTGCTACATCGAGACCCCGGATTTCGGAATACTCCAAGTTTAATACATTTTCAACTGATATGAGTAGCATTGTCATCGAACACCGGAAATTAAAGTCATGTTTCTTCAGAATGGATTTGTAGGTGTGCTTATGTTAGCTCAGTGGTAAAGCGCGGGATTCCTACTCGTCAAGTCTTGAGTTCGAATCCAAGAGACCTTTTCTTTTCCTTGATTAGTAGAATTCCACGAAAATATGATGCAACGAGTGATTGCTACGAGAAACATTTTCAGAAAAAGTTTAGGTAGCCCTAAAAAGGGCTGTTTTGGGAGTTGGGGTGGGGGACACTACTGTTGTGTCCAAGACTCTTCTGCATATATTACACGTTCCATTCTTCTGGTCATAGAATCTATTAGATGGCTGACAAATCTATCTCCTTCCCCTACCTCCAGCCATGCCTCGGAAACAAAGTCCCACAAGTCATCCCGAGTTCTTGGTGGACCTGCCTCAGTATGTATTGGAGACTGGTTTTGCTGGAACTGAATAACACTATGTGACTGAAATAATTGTACTGATGCCACCATGATGTTACTCATGATGTATAAGTACTGATATGAGCACTGTCCAGGTGCCCTTCAATTCTGTCTAGTTGTCCTGCACCCCGACTGGAAATCCAACTCCAACATGAAATAGATACACGATCACTGCGATTGCAAGCTGCCACATATCCAGGGTTATATCGGGTGCCCATCGGACGATACACAAAACGGCGCCCCTCATTTGATGTTTTGAATATGGATTCATCTCAGAAAGCTACGATTTCCCAGTTGCGATCCACATTCGAATGTGCAAATGCGAAACGGTAAATTTTGTGTTCGTCTGCGAGTTTTTCCTTCATGCCAGCAACACGCTCACCTAATCCAATCTGACGAAGCCTTCGGAGCGCTGTCTGCGTACCACCAGGAAAGTGGGAAGTTTACCTTAGCTGTCTAGACGTCCTTAGTGGGGCAAATAGGTCTTCGTTTACTAATCTTCGAGCCATGGTCAGCTCAAGTATTTTTCCTACTAGTTAATAAGACAATAATAACTTCTTATCATCAGATGACAAAACTATAGAATTTGCAAAGCAAGAAAGAGCGAGAGGGAGAGAGAGAGGAAAGCATTTTAGGCCTATGGAAAGAACTTCTATCTTCTTTACTGAAAAACAGTTTAGTATCTTAGTGACATCCTGCGTGGGGATCATGAACTTTGCGGATATTGAATTTGTATGAACTTTGGGGATAGTGAATTTGCTGTATGGCACCTTGATCCGACGTTGGATATAACAACATTTACTTAATTTGTATTCAACGTTCACATATAACATACCGACGTTCTGTCAACACCCATCACTTCTCTGTTATATTTTAAAAACATAATAAGTTATGTCCTTAAATGCTTGTATTGATACATATCAAACTGATTATTATTATTTTATCGAATTATTCATGCTTTCTTGTATTACATAAAAATACATTTTCCAGAACAGGATTCGAACCCACGACCTCACGATTAGAAGGCACGCGCTCTACCACTGAGCTAACATGAACACATCTATCTACTTCTAACAGAACTCCGTCTGAAGAAACATGACTGAATTTTCGGTGTTCAAGACAAATGAAATTCATATACGTTGCAAATGCTGTTGTTTTTCTCTTCTTTCTCTTGTTTATTGTACTATGAATGTGAGAACTAAATTTGCTGTATTCACTTTCACTGCCAATGTGCTTTTACGTATGGAAACGTAGGTGGCAAAACGATCACGCGTTCAGATGTATGGATGATTTCGAAATACTGTATCCTTATGTATTTTAATGAATGTTCCTTCTTTCCACACTTAATAACATTTCAACATATCTTATTGCACTTAAAAGAACATCTGCACATTTTTTCCCAATTGCGAAGGTTCATCCTCCCTTCCAAGGCTCGAACCTAGCATCTTTGATTTACTGTTTCCGAAGATACCCGAAGTTGAATTTAGAGAATTTTCAGCTGAAAATTGCCGTAATCAATGCGGTCATCCTTTCTGCAATAGGGTGTACAATGCGGATAAAGAAATTTTGGACTTGGTGCAATTTAGATAAGTTGGTTTCACAAGCCATGGACCAGATAGATGAACAGTATTCAATAGTAGGAAGTACACAAGTGAGTAAATATGACCGAAGACCTCTGAAATCTTTAATAACGTAAACCTGTAGAGAAGACCAAGAAGTTTGAGTGCTTTAGAAGTTACGAATTCAATCTGACGAATAATATTGAGTTTTTCATCAAATATGATACCCAGGTCTTTGTAATGGTCTACCCATGGTATATTAGATGAGGCTAATGTGTACGTACATTTTGTTATGGGTTTTGAGTAAGAAACGCATTGCAGCAGTTTTGCAAGGATTAACTTTCAGTAACCAACTGCACCACATTTCAACAGACATCGATGTTGTTGTACTCTACTTGTAAGACATCGATGTTGCTTTGTAGTGCATCTACATCGTTCCCTATTTAATCTACATCATCCGCGTATACGAACAGTTGATTCAAACCATTCAATGATAGTACCTTTTTTCTCCTCTTTTAATATTTAAAATCGCATATTCTAGCGCAAAATTAAACAGTAGCTATGATAGAGCATCACCTTATTTCAATCCGTTGCGTATCTCGATAAGATAAAATGAATTTTATGGGCAGTAACAGCACTATGACTTACGCCTGTCCCGATACGGGGGAAGCCCCTTATTGTTGTCACGTCTAAACTTAGCTGTTGGTTAGATAAAATAAAACTAAAACAGTAAAATAATTAAAAACTGAAAATGTGAAAGGTCTTCAGAAGTATTAAATACTGGTGCAAATGGCCAGTATAACAATTAATAAAAGCTAAAGATGCATAGAGAGTCTTCAGAAATCAGCTAAAAATGTGTAGTCTCTAAATCGGCCTTCACAAAATAATACAATTGTAGTATATAAAACCTTAACAACTAAGAGACATAATAATCTCAGAGCGACGGAGATAAACCTGTCTCACCAACAAACATAAAAACGCAACTTACCTGGTTCATCTCCTAACAATAACGCCATGTCATTGGGGATGTTATAACGTTGTCTGAGATGATTATATCTGGGACAATCTACAACGACGTGACGAATACATAAAACTACATTGCAATTATTGCAATGTGGTGGGTCGTTGCACGGCATCTTTTGTTTTAATTTTATTTTCTTTCATCTCAAAACAGTTAATATAAGACAGATTGTTTATCTATTTCTTCCTTTCTTGCAATTGGTGACTGCGCTGTTGCCACATTGTGCGATAAGATAACATAAAATGAATTTTATGGGCGGTAATAGCACTATGGCTTACGCCCGTCCCGATACGGGGAAGCCCCTTGGTCATCTCAAAATTTAGCTGTTAAATAAAATAAAAGAATATAAAAGATGAAGATGTAAAAGGTCTTCACAATCAGTGCACTGGTGTAAATGGCCAGAATAAAAACCAAGCCTGTAAATGGGCCTTTACAAATAAAACAAAAGTACACTATAAAACTTAATGGAACTCTGTAAGTGGGACTTCACAAGATAAAACAAAACTACACTATAAAACATAACAGCTAAGGAGCATAATCATATAAAATAAACGGAAATCATAAAAATCTTCAAAAACAAGTAAAAGATTACAGTTTAAGTTTGGGTTTATACCTAGGTTTCCCTTTTCTTCCAACGAGATTAAAATCTATATCCATCGGTGGTCCTGAATCATGTCTGAAGCCAAAGATGAACTTGGTTCATCGATAGTATTTGCAGACTCTTCCTGAGCTAACTGAGCAGACAACACGTTCGTCAGAGTCTTAATGCTTGTAGCGAGAGGCGAAGTTCGAACTAATTTCGGAACTTTATAGGGACTAAAAGTAGTCTTAACACGTGGAGCTCTAGAGCTCTCCACAGGCGTGTGTTGTCCCTGACTCTGCGTCGGCATATTGCTAGGAGTCTCCGATTCTTTGGGCGGCTTCGGAGTGTCGTCATGCACAACAGACTCTGTTTGTGTTGATACGTTAACTGTCTGGCTACCAACCGAGTTTTAACTGCTATTTGGGCTACAACTTGTGAAAACGCACCAGAGGGAAGGGTGCGCTGAGACTCTCTTAATCAACGTTTTGCATCGCCAGCAGATATTTTCTCAATCACAATCAGCTCTCTAATACGTTTTTCTTCTTTAAATACCGGACAGTCACGCGACCAGGCCGTGTGATCACCCTTGCAGTTAACACACTGAGGTTTCAGTGATGTGCAAGGATCCGCACCATGGCTACTGGTACCGCATATTGCACATACAGCAGAGGTCGCCTTACACGACGTGCTGGTGTGTCCATAGTGCTGACATTTAAAACAGGGGAGCGGACTCGGTATATAAGGACGGACAGGTAAGCAATAGAATGCTGCCTTCACGTCCTTGGGGAGCTGTGGCATGGCAAACGTCAAAATTAGCAAGCTCGTGGGTTGCAGTTCGCCACTCTTTCGAGTCTTAATGCGTCTAACGTTGACTACACCTTGGCTGGCAAGTTCATTCTTAATCTCTTCTTCAGGGACATCTTGCAAGTCCCAACAAGATATTACGCCCTGACAAAAGTTCAGTTGACGGTGTGGATCAACTTGAACTTCGAATGGTCCTAGGGTTTTCAGTTTAAAGAGATTAGTTGACTGTTTATTATTAGATGTCTCTACGAGCAAGGTGCCGTTGCGAAGCTTTTTAACATGCTTAAGTTCACCTGCAACGTGATTCAGTTGTTTTTGTATAACGAAAGGGGATAACCCCTTCAAACCACTTGGATTGTCTGTTTCACTCTTTACTTTAATAACAAGATATCATGTAATAGACGGTACGATACTTGTCTGTTTCTGTACTTCGATTTGCTCTTCTTTGTCACTGCTTGATGCATTAGCTGTATGCGCCTTCTTACTAACATCAGTGACGTTCTCTTCGCTCTGTCTCTTCTGTCTCTTTCCTTCTTTCTGCGAAGGCGACTTATTAGGATGTGGTGGAGCCATGATGAATGAAAGCCGTAAATGCCCACACTTCTCCGTCTTCGTTCTGAGGAGCCAACGAGGCTGCCGGGTACTACCCTCATCACCCTTGTCAGCAAGCTGGAAATCGAGGCGAAGTCCAATGACTTGGCGTCGAAATCACTTGTACTCCCGACTGATGGATACTTGGGACACACACTCCCCCGAGTGTTGGCGAGACCAAAGGTCCGAAGAGCTCCCCAATGGCGCACTTCCCAGTCTCAACGAGCTAGACCCTCCAAGAATCTGCTGCTAAGAACTAGGCGCTATCCAATGGTTCCGCCCCCTTTCCCCTGGGCCCAGGGGCCATCGTCAATGCAAGTACATCCTGTCACATCCGTGGTCATTGCGCGGAGGTGCAACTCACAGCACAAGAGGAGATGAAATGATGAGTCATCAATGGATGAAAAATGGGGTGAATGTAAATGAAATCCTCTCTGCTGGTCCTCCTTTCAAGCAGCGTAGATGTTTAGCTGCGAGGGCTGATTGCAGCCAGCAAAAGCCAGCTGGACGATGGGGTCGCCAATTCCCTACGCCGTTGTTGGCTGATTGCAACCAGCAGAAGCCGGCCGGACGATGGGATCACCAATTCCCTACGCCGTATACGAGCAGCGTCCTGCTGCTCGGGCGAGGTGATGGTTTCATCACGTTGCGGTCCGTAGACCTGCGATGAGGTCGCCAATCCCCTACGCATCTGGGAAATAAAAATTCTCAACAGAGATGCACTGTGGCCCTGCTGTTGGACTTGCCATTGGCAGGAACGATGTTAGCAGCTGCCAGGGCTGATTGAAGCCAGTAGAACTGACTGGGCGATGGGATCGCCACTTCCCGATGCCGGGTTGCGTATCTCGAAACTATCTGACATAATATTACCTACCCGTACTCTGCTTATGGGGTCGTTGAGACACATCTTCACTTGTTGAACAAGTTCTTTCGGAATTCCAACTTTTATCAGGATGCTGTCCCTCTTGACAGGATCTTATGTTTTCTTAAAATCAATGAATAGTTTGTGAATAGTCTTACTGTATTCCCATTTCTGCTTCAAATAGCTTCTCCAATTAGTAATACAGAATTTACTAATTAATGTTTTCTTCATTACTATTTCTACTTCATTACTATATCCTGCCGTTGGATTTGATCTGACATTGCATAAATGTGCACACAATAAAACAAATCTGGTTACTGTGGAGCGTGATATATACGGGCTTCAGATTACTTCTTCGATGTTATACGAACGTGAAGTGTTATTAT
Source organism: Lepisma saccharinum (assembly GCA_022664845.1). Classification (NCBI taxonomy): domain Eukaryota; kingdom Metazoa; phylum Arthropoda; class Insecta; order Zygentoma; family Lepismatidae; genus Lepisma; species Lepisma saccharinum. The sequence goes on from JAGDQP010004373.1 coordinate 63,066, forward strand.
AAAATTAAATTTCTGAAGTGTTTACAACTTGGCAAGTGCGGTAGCTCCGACGAGGAAGATCAAAATTATGTGACTTCCAAATATAGTCTGTTATGTTTTCGTACTTATAGTTAATAACTGTCTTTAGTTTTTCTACATAATATTTTTTGGCGGTTGCTAGGAATAAGTATATGTACAAAGGTATCCTGAAAATAATGCCCCTCTTTTCCATAATTCCTGTAATTTTAACTGATTTTAATAAAATTGTGATGGCATGTATTATGCTGTTACTAACACAGAGAATATTTTACTTCCAAATTCCTAAGTCAACAACAAGGAAGTAGAACAGAGAAGAACAAAATGGAGTGATTTAATTCCTGGAAAAAGAGGAAAGTCAGGCTGCAGAGATCCACAGAACATCCGTGGCGTTGTACGGAAGTGCCACAATCGACATCAGTAATGTACACAGTTGGATGACAAAGTCTGAAAAGGAGAAAAATTCAGTGGCTGACAAACAAGATTGTGAGTGTCCCACAAGTGTAGTGACAGAGATGTGAACAGACAACGAGTGAACGGCCTCATCTGAGATAATCGTCATGTGACTGTCTATGGAGTTGTGTGATGCAGTTCATTGTGGTCAAAGTCCCGTGAAACATAAATTAACTAGATAAAGGAAGCAATCAGGAAGAAGAGACGTGACATACCACTTGATAGTGATGTTACACCATAATAATGCAAACCTCCACACCCCAATGAAGGCTGCACCAGCTATTGCCAAAATGGGATCGAATGTGATACCCCAGTCCCCTCTAAACTCCTGATTTTGCTCCTTCAGATTTATGCTTTTTGGGCCCTTTGAAATATATCCTTCGCGGAGATAATTTCAATGACGTAGAAGACGTTAAACTGCTAAGGTTGTGGGTGAAACGACAGCCATATTTTTTCAGCAGTATACAAAGTAATGAACAATACTTTGAATAAGCTTGGACTGATTACAATACTTTCAAGTACTTTGTCACCAAGTTTTATATTTTTATTGCTAGAAATAAAGTTTTTATGGAGGAGGAGCTATTACTTTCAGAATGACCCTAGTTTACGTAACATTGTTATTTAAATTTACAAATTACAGTTTTGATATTGCAAAGAGATTGGTCATGAGATAGCTTCGACAAGTAATACTCATATCTATGGTTTTCCAAAGAACTTTGTGATTGTTATCATTGCTAACTTATCAGTGGTTCTTAATTAAATAATTAATTTTTGTTAGCATACTCTTAATACTTATCAAACATCAATAATAGGAAACATCTGTATGTAGAATTAAATATTTGCATTGATTTCTGACCAAATCAATTTTAGTCTGTCCTTTTCCTTGAATGCTAGCTAACTTTTAAATGGAACATAATAAGTAAAGCACCGTTTAGAGGAGGTCGTGCTGTTGATTTTTAATTTTAGATCAGCTCCTTTCAGTTGTGAAAATCCGTAGTTAGTATTTAAAAAGAAAACCTATCACCGAAAATATTTATTCCTTTATGTCCTGTAATGTAGGCAATTTTAGCAGTTTTCTTTCTATTATGGTCCTAATAATGCTTGTTTAATCACCGCTGGTGCTTTTATTAGTTCTGCGGCCAACAAGAAAGAATAGTTCTGAAATAAAACCTATTTCAGACTATTTAATGTCCGCTGGAGATAAAACTAATAAATCGGTTACCTGTTTGAAAATGACGCTTTTTTTTTTATTTTACTGGGTACCCGAAATGTCTCCAATGTTAAAATTCCTTGTAATAGGAACTAAAACCAATGTACAAAATTTCATGTTTTAATCACTAAAATGCACGATTTTACACACATTTTCTGAATTATAAACACTGGCAGATTAATGATACCAAGAACAATTCTCTGACAGTAATAGGGACTGCAGAGATCGCATCCCGACAAGTTGTTGAAGGAAGCTCTATTAGCTTTCATTCTGTTCATTTATCCCAAGCAAAAGCTTTAGGTTCTTGGAAAACTCAGGTTGCGTCTCTTTGACAGGATATTCAGTGTAAACGAATGAATGAACTTAATATTTGTTTTCATCCTAGTGCAAGGCATCGCAAGCTTTGAACCTGGTACCATAATTATTTATTCATAAGGACATATATATACATAGCATATAACTACATCTAAAGGACCCATTTTCCATCGCGAGATTATTACACGCTGACGCTGTTACGTAAATACCATACATAGACAATATTATACGGAAGCAGCAAGATATGCACAAAGCTACATAACAGGCAGCTCGTAACGCCTGTTACAGAATATTTGTATGTAATGAAATAACAGTAATAACGTTAATAGCGCAAAAGATTCTTCCGAGCAGCTTCGTTGAAAACAAGGTGCTCAAACTGCATGGGCCATCATCATCTTCCCCTGGAAATCTGCGGACCCATGTAGTTTCCAAGCGCCTCTCTTTCCCAAAAAGAGAAAAAGAGAACTGACAAAATAGTGAAGCACTGTGGAACATTATTCAGTTACAACCGCTCGTTCTGAGACACGAGTTTGATATCCACAGTACTTATAGCAGACTTTATATCAGTAAACAGGCTGACCAGGGTTAGCAGCCATCGACACTTCAACGAAGCCACCCGGGTGAGTCAAGAGCGCTACTGAGTGTAACTTCTTTCCTGAAATGAAACTTAAACCATGTTTCTAAAAACCTCTCGCTTTTCATTTCTTTATATCGCTACATCCTTCGATTCCAGTATGAAGACTTAAGACCACAGAAGCCTTACGCTAGTGTACTCAAGCGTTTTGTACGATCACCCATCTCTTCAGACAGACGATGAAACATCTTCAGCTCATTTTAGATTCATATGATTCTTACATCTTTCCGGGTTATATTTTTCCTTCAATCACTTGTATTTTGTGAGAAACTTACTTTCTTAGTTGCAACGTTTTAATTCCTTTTGGTATTTGCACTGAAAGCTAATACTCTTTAAATATACTTTACAGTTTATACATGTAGAATATCTTTCTGCGCCTAAATAACATGAAGGTGGCAATCAACTGAAGATTTACAAAGGTCTGGATGCCCCACTGTTGTCACCACCAGACAGAAAACATCGATAATAGAAGGCGTAAGGACCTCTGCAATCATGCTCGAGCGATGTTATCTACGGTGCTGGAAAAATGCGGACGTTCTGACCTCGGCAAACCTGTTGATTTCTGCCCGCAATGAAATACACAAACGCACTACAGAACAAGTGTCATCAAAGGCAGTGTCCCCACGAACATACTTCAACTTTTTATGAATATGGACGGCTTTTTCCACTACGTGCAGATAAAAACTATCACAGTACTTGCTTTCCCATAGTGAAATCCATAGTTTCAGGGCAGTGTCCAAAAATGTTTTTCTTCACACACGAACGCAGAAAAAGTTAAAATTAGAAGCTTGAATTTTGTAATTACAGGGTGGCCATCTTATAAGATTTTAAAATTCCCTGGCTTTTCCAGGTCAATATCTACCTTTTCCAGACTGTTTAGGTGTTCACTTTTTCGCCCTAAGACCACATACATTTAAAAAATAAAACACAAAAAGAGACATTTATTCACTACTGACGCAAATTTGCAGCAACCCCCCCCCCCCAAAAAAAAAAACTTATATGCTACCTGCTAACAAGGCTCGGACATAAATAAAGGACTAAATAATTCTCAATACAATAGTGTTTTCTTTTGTAACAACAATTTACTATTTTTCTAAAGCTACTAGTTTGTCCTCCAGAAGCAATATTTTTTTTATTTGTGCACCAAGTTTCTTTGTCAGCGCCCCGTCTTTTACGTATATTTTCTCTTTCATCCGTGTTATGGCCATGTTTCGGATATGGCCACGCCATTATTGTGAATCAGTTGACAAAAAACAATCCACTATATGGCATCAGTATCCAGGGAGGGGGCCTGGTATCATGTGATCATTTCCCGTCCAGCCAGGTTGAACAATATGGCATCAGTTGCATCTTTTTTGTTTTTCGTCTGACCTCTTATTGTTGTTTTCCTCTGGTAAGTCTCCTTAGATTTATGGATGTTTCTCCAAGTTTTTTTTTTTTTCATGAAAACCATCGTACTGTATTAAGTGTTTAATGCTTTTTCGATTGGTGTTGTCATTGGTGGCGTATCTTTTACGAGTTGCTGATAATCAAACGATTTTCGTGAAAGCTGACTTGTTCCTGATATGGCCACCCAGGCCACTGTCATTGATTCGTCATTGTCGTCTGATCCAGATGATCCTCATCACGTTGATACTCTGTGTATGGATACATGTGACTCTCCGCCAGGCACTGAATCATCCAGCAGGAATCTATCTTCCAGCTTTAGTAGAACTGCATTGTGAAACAAAAAAAATACAATTTACATTAACATGGAACAAGGGTGGCCATATCATATGCATATGTTCCTGATATGGCCAATAGGTAGAAAAAATTTTTCGCTTTCTATTTACATGTGGCTTGAAATTTTTTCTATGAACGTCCATTAACCCATGAAAACGAAGAAAAAATGGCTTTGATTTCTTTCAAAATGGCGGCTACAAAAATTCTCAAGCCGTAGCATGGCCATATCAGAAAAACTTACATTATTAGAAGTTGCTGTTGTGTTTTTCTTTTTCATAAACTCGATATGGTAAGAATGTACATTTTATCAGCATGTATATTTCCTTTGTCACTTCATCGTTTGTTACGTTCCCAATTACATTCACTCATAAACTTGGCGTTGAGTAATTAAATTATCCTCCTTTTTGATTCTCCACTATGAATTCAGTATTCATTAACCGCGTTCTATTGGTGAATTTCCATGAGACAACATGCAAATAAATTTAAGAAAGACTTGTGGTTATTACATTATCTCTCTCTCTCTCTCTCTCTCTCTCTCTCTCTATATATATATATATATATATATATATAGGATATAATGTTTTAACGGGAGCTCATTGCCTTTACTTTCAGTAGTTATTCGCTGCCACTAAGTGCAAGTGTGCCTTTACTAGCCCACTTCTGCAACCTTTCCTAACCCTGGAAAAGCTAAATAGGTATATCCGGCAACAGGACGCGAAAAAGCGTGCCTTCCCAAAGGCAGAACTCAAAATTAAGCGAATGGAAAAACTACAATAATGTACCCTGGCAATAACATAAAAATGTAGTTACACTATTGTCTGTAATATCAGGGAGTGTTGCAGGCTATTTTCTATATGAAATTTGTCTGATTTCCAAAAGCCTTTTTATTTCGAAAATAGAAGAAAGAAATTATGCATACTTTGTACTGAATTTACTATATTTCTGGAACGTTTTAGTAAATAATTTTATGTGGCTGATTCTGATTAACAAAATATACAGACATTTTCAAATATTGACCAGGACGAAGTAGTCAATCGACAGAAAGACAGATATACGATCTGCACACACACAACTTTAGATTATCTAAAATCTGTAGTGTAGATAAGTTTTTGTTTTGTTTCCTCTCTTTTAGTTTTTGCTTTATTTTGTTTACATTTATGAATTTCGTTGTATTATAAATCTCTTCCATCTTATAGTAGTGTTTACCGAAACTGTTAATTACTCTCTTTGTATTCATGGTTCAGTGGTAGAAAATGCCGTAAGGGCCTTAACTTCGCCATGTAAAACAAGACATAAATAAATAAAAACACATCCATACTGTCACATCATTACTTCAGGAGTACATATTCGAACATGCACTTTGTGGAAATTTATTTTAAAATTTAAGTCTTTCCCCAATATTGCAAACATCTGAGATGCCAATATGAAAACATCTATACGATTCATTTCGTAGGAGTTGGAAAAAATGCTAGAAGGACGTGTTACGCTGAATAAGCTTAAACCGAAAACTGCAAAGACTTGGTTAAATTTAAATAGCTTCTAAACTATCCTACGATGTTGGATCTACCCCGAAATGACGTTCCTTTTCGGAATTCGGGCATCGAACCGTGCTTCACTCGCACGGCAGACTAGAGCATTACCTGACAGTTCACAGTGATACCATTTTACAATGCAAAAGTAATATCAATTTATTAGTCACAATAATAAGGCTAACGAATTGGCCGTTTTTATGTACAATTAGAAAGCACGTCTTGGGCAGAGCAAAATGCACTGAAGAATAACACGTTTGTGATTTGAATACGTATACAGATATAGGACGTGATCCTCAATTATACACACGACACTATTTCGTAACTTCTGTATTCCAACTAATGGCACGTCTTGAATCTTAGTTATTCAACCGCGAATCAATAAAGGTCCGCGATATGAATATCTAAGTTTCGTCTCTACGTGTAACATTTAAGAAATCTCTTGACTTTCAAAAAGTAATTAAGGTAACGTACCCTCCAACTGAACGAATCTTACGAATAAAAATCGATACTTGCTCTCGACTTTTCAACAAAGTTTCTCCTTTTATAATGATCTGGGGCAGGAAGGCTGCAAAACCTTTGGCATTTGCTTTACTGAATCGCAATATAACTACTTCTTTATCAAGTTTCAATATATAAAAAAACATCTAACGATACCTTTCTAGTGTTTTCTCGACGTCCTAACACATCATTTTCACGTTTCTACGCTTGAGAGGATGTGTTCTGGTGTTCTCCACCGCGTCAAACCTCAATCATCATTCATATTTATTAACAGCAATGTTCTCTTTTCTTTATACGAAAAAAATACATACATTATGCGGGTGTCCAAACCGTATGCACACTCTTGTGCATGTTGGCGAAGATCTTCCCCAGGGTTTCAGCTTGTATCATCCGAAATGCATGTGGATTACCAAATGTGTACACCTTCCTATTCAGTGGTCCCCACAGCAAAAAGTCAAGGTATGTATGACCTATCCAGACAGGCCACAGTACGCGGAAGATAATGCGATTTTCGGACAAGTCCTTCAGAAAGTGGAGTGATGGGCAGCGGTGTGAGAGAATGGTTTCAAGACACAGAACACTAACACGTGGAGTCAAGTCGAATTCATATACGTACATTGAAATTCCACTGTATTAGTACAATACTACAACTCGTACATTCAGTGTACAGTAATTAGTCAACGTGCGTGGCGTCGTCACGGATTCAATTCCCACCAGGGTCCATTTAACGTAGTGGTTCAGAGCCTACTTTATGAGAAACTGTAGGTCACATTCGAAGTTCTCTAGCATTGTTGATCCGAACAATTTCAGAATAAGATCGTTACTAAATGGAAGCCGCGAGGAAGTCGAAATTCTGTTTAAATTGTTGGTGTTTTTTCTATGATAAGTTATATAGTAGACAGGTTGTTCTGCCACATGTGTATAAGATCATTTTGTCAAAAATACAGGGTGTCCGTAAAGTTACTGCACACTGGTTGATTGACTGAATTTATGACTAACGATCAAAACGGACTAGGGAACTACGGACGGAACCTAAAGTTTTTCGATATTTACATCATAGACCATGGGCCAGAATAGCAAACCCTCTCCCCTCGGTGGGAATTTTGGAGACATATATAATATTGAAGTACGTGTCAAAGCAAATATTTTTCTGGTTGTTTGCCCAAACTTAACAACAGCCTTAACACGTGGTGACGTCGTCAATATGGCGTCCGAGCTGAAACACCTACTTATACTTAAACAATAATATATTCTCTCAGAATTAAGATACGAACTTCGTTCTTGCGTGAAATTGAAGCTAATGACTAGTCTCAGTAATTAAAAATAACATTGTGTGTATATACTGCCGCCATATTTAAAAATGGCGGCTGTTATCTGAAAAATGTAGTTTTGCTCTTTTTACTATCTTACTTTAATAGCAAATAACTACGAAATTTTCACAGATATACAAAAACATCCTGAAATAAACGTGATAGAGCATTGTCTAACCTTTCTAATCATACCAAGATCATCGCAATATCTTAAAAAACTAAGCGAGCTAGACGTCTTTATGTGATACAGGGTGTCGCGCTGTCAGGTGTAGCATGTACTTGGTTGTAATTAATTATTGGCTGCTTTAAATATTTTGTGACAGTGTCATCTGAACTAACTTTTTACTATGACGAGAAGGTGTATGTCAAGTATTTGAAGGTACTGTACTCTGTACTGTACTCATGAAGAAAACGAGTGGTGGAGGAATAATAATAAGAAGCTCCTGAAATTAATTAAAATTCCTGATGTGCACTGCAGGATTGGGATCCAGATTGTGATGCTGTGGATTCGTGTCTGAGCTTTATTTTGATTTAAAAATCTCTCACCAAACTCACCAAGTAAGTAGATGGAAATAAGTCAAAATATCAATGGACGGGAAATGCAATCGAAGATAACATATGAAATTAACTGTTGCTTTATTTAGTCGAAGCATTGAAGCATGATTACGACATGCAAGAAACTGCAATCGGTTTTAGTTTGAGAGGAAAATAATGTTGATACTGCTAGCGACCTGAACTTCTTTGTTTTGTGGATGTATTTAACCTTTGTTGGTAGTAGATAGATGGTGCTAATTTCTCCATGGAAGTCAAAAGTTGGAAGTGAAGCTCCGTAACTCGGGAAGCTTACGGCAGGCGCGCTGGATGCTGAAAAATTTACTGTAATGAGACAAGTGTCCTTTCAATCGCTTATTTTTTCATTTTTCATCTTCGCAATTGACTGTGACATTGAATTAAAATATAAAGTAAACAGAATTGATTTCTTTTTTTCTTTTTTTTTATACAGAAATTCAATCATTAATAGTACTGAAATGAATGACGAATCATTTAATCATTTGTAGTACATGCTCTTGAATGCTAACTAATTGGACTTGCACGTCCGCGTGCGAGTGTAGTAATCTCTTAAAAATTTAGGTACAGAGCTGTAATAAATAAAGGTCATCAAAACAGGCAGCTGACCTGAATATTTATATTAGAAATAATTGTTTAATTATTTTTCTTCTGCTAATCAAACTTCAAACATTAATGGGTATTACATGACTCCTTTTAAATTCATTTCTTTTAAATAATAATCATTATTTTTATATATATGCTGTTTGGAGTGTTTTATTTCAAGTGTGTTCTGTATTTTATGTTGTTTAACTAAGCTTACTTGCGTTTGAGTACATCCTTCATGCAATTGACCTCTATATTGTTCATAATATACATTTTTCCTCTTGTTCAGCTCTTGAACGCAAGAAGCTGAACAATTATTTCGCAACAATGGATTTAGTGTCTGCAGATCGAATGTTCTAGGATCCAGAAATGCTGTTGACATAACGATTGAACGGACGATCAACCGATACGCAAAATCTACTGGCGGCATAGTTGAGTTGGTTACAGTATAAAATTTTGGACTTATGCATCGTGGTGCATTATAAGACATAAACGCGCTAAATATGTTGAGTTGGCATTTCAAAGAGTGAACATGTTGAGCTCCTCAGACTCTGCTCACCGAGATTTGCAGCTTGCAGAAATTAAACGCACTGAAACTAGTATTCTGAGTGTTATTGACGATTTGAGCAATTCATGAATCCATTTGAAGTGAAAATTGGGATATTTTGGTTTGCTTGTCGTCTGGAAGACCTGCTCCCTCAACTGTGGAATATCAGTTACTGAACATGCATAAATCTGGACAGGAAGCATATCAAACTTTCCTACAAGAAAGATTTATTCAGAAAAACGTGGCATTTCATTCCCCCATGAAGAGACAAAAACTGTTATCATTTGCCTATCTTCAGGTACGAAAATTTGTCTCACCGTCTCAAAACAAGTTAGTAGAAATTAGAGCTGAAAGGAATCTTTATGCACGAGCCTTATTGTTGTCTCAGGAACGTGAAATCAGTTTAGAAAAACTACTTTCTTACCCACTGAGTCCCGTGCCGTGGGTCCTGGCAACTGCTGATGGATACCCAATAAAGACAGGCAAATCAAAACTACTTCATGCTCTAGAAGGGCAAATTACTGCAATATCATAATAGAAGAATCTATTTTCATAATTGACTGTATGGTTTACCTTCAGTCTTTTACAAATCTTCCAGAAACATTCGAACAGCTCGCAGAAATTATTCTAAAACATCTCCCAGTACGTCAAAGACTTTGTGATTGACACTTATAAGGACATTTCCATCAAAAGCACCGAGAGAATGAAGCGTGGATGTGGAGAAACATTTTTGATCAAAGGTCCGAAAACAAAGATTCCTCGAGAGTGGACACAATTTCTTTACAACAATGAAAACAAGACAACTCGTAAAGCTTCTTCATTCAGAAGGGACAAAAGACAAGAATGACCACATTCTACAAAGCAGGAAAGTCTACCTTGTACATGGTGAGCAGTGTACGCTGCTAACTAGTGAAAATGGTCTAGTAGTAAAACCTGTCGTACAAGAAGACCATTGCTCTACTCAGGAAGTCTTGTTCCCTTGTTATGAACAAATTCAGGATTGTAACATGCTGCTTAAGATGGACGAAAACAGCAACCGCTTGTAACTTCGTAGCGATGTGCACATATGTCGATAAGATAAAGATAAAATGAATTTTATGGGCGGTAACAGCACTATGGCTTACGCCCGTCCCGATACGGGGGAAGTCCCTTATCTTGGCCATGTCAAAATTCAGCTGTTAGTTAAAATAATAAAAAAAAAGATAAAAGATGAAGATGTAAAAGGTCTTCACAATCAGCCTACTGGGGTAAATGGCCAGTATAACGAGGAAGCCTGTAAATGGGCCTTCACAAGATAAAACAAAAATACACCATCAAACTTAACAGCTAAGGAACATAATCATATAAAATAAACGGAAATCATAAAACTCTCTGCAAAAACAAGTAAAATATTACCGTTTAAGTTTAGGTTTATACCTAGGTTTACCTTTCCTTCCCACGAGATTAAAATCCAGATCCATCAGGTGGTCCTCGATGTCGGTAGTCAAAGATGAAGTTGGTTCATCGATAGTATGTGCAGACTCTTTCTGAGCTAATTGAGCAGACAAAAAGTTCGTCAGAGTCTTAATGCTTGTAGCGAGAGGCGAAGTTCGAACTAATTTCGAAACTTTATAGGGACTAAAAGTAGTCTTAACCCGTGGAGTTCTAGAACTCCGCACAGGTGTTTTTTGTCCCTGACTCTGCGTCGGCATATTGAGAGGACTCTCCGATTCTTTGGGCGGCTTCGGAGGGTCGTCATGCACATCAGACTGTTTGTGTTGATACATTAACTGTCTGGGTACCAACCGAGACAGTTTTAACTGCGAGTCTGGCTACAACATGTGAAAACGCACCAGAGGGAAGGGTGCGCTGAGAATCTCTTAATCGACGTTTAACATCACCAGCAGATATTTTCTCAATCACCATCAGCTCTCTAAATCGTTTTTCCTCTTTAAAGACCGGACAGTTACGCGACCAGGCAGTGTGATCACCCTTGCAGTTAACACACTGAGGTTTCAGTGATGTGCAAGGATCCGCACCATGGCTACTGGTACCAAATATTGCACATACAGCAGAGGTCGCCTTACACGACGTGCTGGTGTGTCCATAGTGCTGACATTTAAAACAGCGGAGCGGACTCGGTATATAAGGACGGACAGGTAAGCAATAGAATGCTGCCTTCACGTCCTTGGGGAGCTGTGGGGTGGCAAACGTCAAAATTAGAGAGCTCGTGGGTTGGAGTTCGCCACTCTTTCTTGTTTTAATGCGTCGAACATTGACGACACCTTGGCTGGCAAATTCATTCTTAATCTCCTCTTCAGGGACATCTTGCAAATCCCAACAAGAAATTACGCCCTGAGTAAAGTTCAGTTGACGGTGTGGTTCAACTTGAACTTGAAACTGACCTAGTGACTTCAATTTAAGGAGATTAGTTGTTTGTTTATCGCTAGGCGTCTCCACTAAGAGTGTGCCGTTGCGAAGCTTTTTAACATTTTTTACTTCGCCGGCAACATGAGCTAGTTGCCTTTGTATGATGAAAGGGGATAATCCCTTCAAACCACCTGGATTTTCTGTCACATTCTTAACTTTAATCACAAGATATCGCGTGATATTCGGTACGATACTTGTCTGTTCCTCTACTGCAATTTCTCTTCTTTGTCACTGGTAGATTTAGTAGTTGTATGCGCCTTCTTGCTTACATCAGTGACTATCTTCATTCTGTCTCTTTCTCCGAAGGCGACTTGTTAGGATGTGGTGGAGCCATGCTGAATGAAAGCCGTAAAGGCCCACACTTCTCCGTCTTCGTTCTGAGGAGGTACCACCCTCATCACCCTTGTCAGCATCAGCAAGCTGGAAATCGAGGCGAAGTCCAATGACTTGGCGTCGAAATCACTTGCACTCCCAACTGATGGATACTTGGGACACCCACTCCCCCCAGTGTTGGCGAGACCAAAGGTCCGAAGCGCACCCCAATGGCGCACTTTCCAGTCTCAACGAACTAGACCATCCAAGAATCTGCTGTTAAGAACTAGGCGCTATCCAATGGTTCCGCCCCCTTTCACCTGGGCCATCGTCAATGCAAGTACATCCTGTCACATCCGTGGTCATTGCGCGGAGGTGCAACTCAGCACAAGAGGAGATGAAATGATGATAATCTGTGGATGGAAATGAGATGAATGTGAATGTAACTCCTCTCTGCTGGTCCTCCTTCAAGCAGCGTAGGTGTTTAGCTGCGAGGGCTGATTGCAGCCAGCAAAAGCCAGCTGGACGATGGGGTCGCCAATTCCATACGCCGTATACGAGCAGCGATGGTCTGCTGCTCGGGCTATGTGATGGTTTCATCACGTTGCGGTCCGTAGACCTGCGATGAAGTCGCCAATCCCCTACGCATGTGGGAAGTAAAAATTCTCCACGGAGAAGCACTCTGGTCCTGCTGTTGGACTTCCCATTGGCAGCAACGATGTTAGCAGCTGCAAGGGTTGATTGCAGCCAGTAAAACTGACTGGGCGATGGGGGCGCTACTTCCCGACGCCGGGACATATGTCGAATAGAGCGTGTCAACAATGCCAATTGCGACACTGCCACACGCATGACTATCAGTGCGAAAAAGTGTATAGTTGTTCAATATCACAGATTCAGTTGTTTTAAACTTTGTTTCCTGAAGGCAGACAATAATGGGAGAAAACAAGACTTGCAGTTCTTCATAGTGGGAATGAAATCCGTTAAGATTCCATTGGAGCATAGCCATGGGGATGAAAATCAATTAGAATATCTTTTAAGTTTAAATTTGCTTTTCCTTCCCACGTGATTACATTCTGTGTCCATCAGATTGGGTCCTCAATCATATCTGAGATCAAAGATGAACTAGGTTGATCAATTGTATGTGGAGACTCTTCCTGGGCTAAGTGAGCAGCCAAAACATGTGTCAGACGCTTGTTTCTCGCGAGAGGCGAAGCTCTTGCAAATTTGGAAATTTTAGAGGGACTAAAAGTAGACTTAACTCTGCACATGTGTCTTTTGTCCCTGAACCTGTGTCGGCAGATTGCGAGGAGTCTCTTAGAGCCTTTAGACCTTCTCCAAGGTTTAGAATTTCCCCACCATTCCACATTTGTGTATTACGATGCTTAATTTCCTTGACGGTTTGTGAACTACAAGGCTGTACTGCGACTTTTGACTCATACTTTACATTTTATTTTGCTACTCTACACATAAGCAATTCGTGACAAAATGGTACCTTTTAAATATCATTTTCGACTGCAGCACGGCGAAATACAGTCAGGACACCCGAAATTAAGAAAAAAAAAAGTATTTTCATCGTTGGCCAGTGTAACTAAAACAGGGTTGGTTTTTAGATTACTCATGATCTGCGTAAAGCCTAAATCAATGCTAAGTCTATTTTTATAGTTGTCTACAGTCTGTGCCTAACCCTGACACTTAACAAATCACAAGGTATTCGTAAAGCGGTATTCTTTCTGAGACCCACTTCACTACTTGGAAAGGATAACATTGTAGGTGGTCTAAAAATATTTAAAGGAAGGTCAATCTAAAGAACCAAGCCAATTCTATGGACAAAAACCCAACCACTCTGGCGTGTGTGAATGTGTGCGTTGGATGGGTGGAGAGGCAGTCTCCTAATGCGAGCTAGATTGAGAAGACTCGCTAATGGTGTTCCTCTACCGGAAGAAATGTCAACATGAATCAGAATGTGCTTACTCGCACGAAAAGGAAAACGAGAAAGAGTAGCTTTGGTACAGATGGACTTTGTTATCGTGCCGACAAGGATTCATGACCCGCAAACTTAAATATATGTTTCCATTTCTTTTCCCTTATATAGTCTGACTTTCCAAAGTTGTTCTGAGCAAAGCTGATTTGCTTGTCCAATTTTCCCCCTTAATGTACACAGAAAAGCAAGAACGAAGTTCTTGTATCATATTTATGACAGAACTCCAAATCAGTTCGTGTAACAAACTGTATCCTGATTCAAACAAGTATGAAACGCATAATACTTTGTAAACAATAGAACAGCAGAAACCTAAACTAGTGCAGGGAAAATACGATTTTGGGTTTAAAAATAAATTGCACTAAAAAATATTTTTCGCTACACTATGCAGAAAGACGTGCTGAAAAACATATCAAAAGTTGACACTATTTGGAGCATGACAACCGGCCGCCATTTAGCACTTAAACAGCGTTTTGCATTTATCCCAAACGGTGACCCGTACAGAAATTTTGCAATAGTACACAATGAAAAATCGTATATTTTTCTTTCTGAGTCACTACTACTATTTTTCACCCAGAACGAACGGTTACAAAGTTGCTACCGGTTTAAAAGTCGTAAATTTCAACTCTTAACAGAAAAACGAAGTTAAACAAGAGATATTTTAAATTCAGGATGAGCAGTACTGCAGATAGAGATTTTTCAAGGGAGGGGATATTAAGAAAATCACATCCTTGTCGGCTATGCAACCGAACACAACATTAAAAATATCTTTCGGAGCTTCTTTCTGTAATTTTAGACCAGCACAATCATGCGGGATAATATACATGAATAGATTGTAGTTTGTTTAGTTCAGGTATAATTCCAATATAAATTTAGATATATTTAAAATTTAAAATCAGATTTTCTCAAGAACAAAGAGTTTCTCGGCCGGTATTTACTTTTGCGCTCACAAGTAACACTATTTCAAGTGGACACTCAGATCTAGAAGAGATATACATATTTGTAATCAGCATAAAAAACTGAGTTTGTGTGTACAATATTAGGTGCCATTGGCCAGTGGTTGAAGAGGAATTCATGATACTATAGTCCGATTTTTGTCTGTGAAGAGTGATACAAAAGTGCTGAAATAACGTTCTATTTTTAAACTGCAGAAAGAAATGGAAACCAAGTACACAGTAATGGGTACTGGGTGGAACGCGCTTCCTTGTGGACTGTTTATTCATCATGGCCGCCAAAACCTTGAATAGGGGGTCGTGTAATATGTCATTCTGGGTTAGAATGTTACGAGAAATACGTTTCTGAAGTCAGTTTTGTCATAAATGTAGTAATATTGTGAGAGATACGAGTATGTGACGCTAGCATGGGGTAACAATACAATAACCTAGAAACACAGTTCTTCTCGAAATTACGGCGGAAACGAAACAAAATGCATACAAATTGGTCCTGAGTATAGTGCCCTATCGATATGGTTTGTACGCATTTGGGTTGCATTTCCGTCGTTATTTCAAGGCAAAATAGGTGTTTCTAGGCTATTGTATCATTACCCCAAGCTAGCATCACATACTCTTATCTCTCACATTATTACATTTACAGCAAAACTGACTTCAGAAACTAATTTCTCGTAAAATTCTAGCCCAGAATGACATATTACACAACCCCTTTGCCATTTAAGAAAATCAATCGACATTAAATATGTCGGGTTTCATGATGGCGGCCATAGAGTGTACCCTCCACAAGGAAGCGCCTGCCACCCAATACCCACTACTGTGTACTTGCTTTCCATTTCTTTCAGCAATTAAAAAATATACTGGTATTTCAGCACTTTTATATCACTCTTCTCAGACAAAAATCAGACTATAGAATCATGAATTTCTCTTCAACCACTGGTCAATGGAATCTAATATTTTACACACCAACTCAGTTTTTTTATGCTGATTTTAAATATGTATTTCTTTTCTAGATCTGAGTGTCCACTTGAAATAGTGTTAGTTGTCAGTTTGATGACATATTTCTCTTAGAGACATAAAAGTTTCGATATTTCAAAGATATATTTATTCGCTTCAGAGTATATATCAATCTCTCGCGTAGATGTGGGTGCGGGTTGTACAAAATCTGAAGCACTTTTAGGAAGTATGGAAATTTGATATGCTTCCCTTGTAGTTTGAATAGAACATTTTATACATAAACGAAAATTAAAATTCTTCAAACCTTGGGAGCCTGTATTTTCGTGTTCAGTGTCTTCATTTTAAAGAATATTAATGAAGCCTCAGATAACACTTTTGTTATTGTACTATCATTTTTGTTAGTTGATTTTTATAGCTAATGAATATTCTCGACCCATACTATTTTTTCATATAGCTCAGTGATGTATCCAGGTGAAGAGTTCAGAGCGTACGGACCTCTACCAAATTCCGATATCTTTGTAAATTTAGCGTAATTTTAGGTGCAATTATGTATTTATTATTCAATTTCATATCCAGACTTTGAACCTTCCCAAATTCCTGAACACCCTGAAAATACATCCCAATGCATGCCTGAAAGAGCTTGTCTTATATACTGTAATTGGATCTCATTTTCTGGATTTTTGTAGATATTTAAGATTCTTCCGTACACTTATTTACTGCAACTTGTTTTGTCTTTCTTCTGACAGTTTTCTTTAGTTCTTTTAATATTTATCACTGCATGCAACGGTTAATCGTAAGGAAATCATAAATCGAATAAAAACAGAGAAGCAATTAGAAATACACTGCATTCAGTACATGCCTACAATATGAGCTTATGACATTGTTCGATAAAGGAATTTGGACAATTTCTTCGAACACAAATTAGGCTAATTGTTTAAAATTATGAATTATATACTTTTATATAAGTTTTCTCATATTTAATAATTTCTTTATGCTGTAGGTGATATAGTTCCACTCTTCATAATGAACCAAAAGCGCTCTCCGTAAGCGGATATAAAATATAAGTGTTTTAACTGTTCCTAAATACGTAACTAATATCAGTCTTAATTAATAAGAATTGTCTAAATACTTCCAGATTGAGTTGCGCAAAACAATTAAATTACAGCAGGGTACTGTCACATTACGGCTTGAACATTTAAAAAAATTCCCAACGAATTGCTATCATAATATTATCAAATAAAAACTCATAATAAACAAAAAAAAAATATCAGGTTTGATAAATGGTTTTCGCTAAATCCCGACCTTCTTTTTTCACAACTCTCCTTCCAACACCATGTTAGGCGAAGATGATCTGCCAGGCTGTTACCGAGTCACATGAACAAAATTATTTTTTTAAAGGATCTTACATACTCATCTCGGTCTAGAAAGCCCCTAATACGCCTGTTCGTGCCCAGGTGACGCGCAGTGCTGACCAAATTGCCGTCAGACAGATAGACGCAGTTCCATCAAACCGCGGACAAATGGCGTTGGGGCACCCTCAGGACCTATCAGTCTGTAACGCCTGTGGCTATTAATTACATACTCATCATTCACGTAGCTATGAACAGTGGAGAGGTTTCCCATCTTAGTCATATTTAGTTTCATCCGCTAATGCAGAAAAACAACTGCATATTCAGGCAACTAATTCCTTAATCGAAATTTGATTGCATATTTAAATCGTTTGATTTTGATGGTTAGACTCTTCTCTTCTTATAGACGAACGCTAGTCACGATAGTCGTGTGGTTTGACAACTGTTCGATTTGAAGCGAGGGATGATTGGGATTCCCCCTCTCTGCGAAAATCTTCCCTGGCTCTGATTTCCAAAATATCCTCCAAGCCTGGGATATGAACGGATATAAAATAGGATTTTCTACATTCTGAAAAAAACAAAAAACTCTCTGAAAATTTTATAAATCAGGCATTGGGTCTCATGCACTAGACCAGCATCTTCAAGGCTGCGGGTTCGAGCCGATTTCAACAAGCATTGGACTCACATAATAGTGACAGGCTGAAGTCAAATTTACTCCCATCCCCCATACAAAATAAAGTTTGCCAAAAGTTCATGTTCTTCCCTTATGACATGGAAGGTCGTATTAGATCTTACATTATTCTGTATATTAGCATAGGAACAAACTTTCCCAGTTTTGCGATTTTTTTATTTCTCATCCATATTTAATGTAACTAACTACCTTTACTTAATTTCTAATGGCTGTTCAAGTTATTTGAGGTAACAGCACTATGACTTACGCCCGTCCCTATACGGGGGATGCCCCTTATATTTGTCAAGTCAAGCTTAGCGGTTTATAAGATAAAATGAATTTTATGGGCGGTAACAGCACTATGGCTTACGCCCGTCCCGATACGGGAAAGACCCTTATCTTGGTCATGTCAAAACTTAGCTGTTGATTAAAATAATAAAAAAGAACATATAAAAGATGAAGATGTAAAAGGTCTTCACACTCAACCTACTGCTGTAAATGGCCAGTATAACGAGGATGCCCGTAAATGGGCCCTCGCAAGATAAAACAAAAATAGACCATAAAACGTAACAGCTAAGGAGCATAATCATATAAAATAAACGGAAATCATAAAACTCACTGCAAAAACTAGTTAAAATATTACCGTTTAAGTTTATATCTCGGTTTCTCTTTCCTTCCCACGAGATTAAAATCCATATCCATCAGAGGGTCCTCAACCATGTCGGAGGACAAACATGAACTTGGTTGATGGATAGTATGTGCAGACTCGTCCTGAGCTAATTGTGCAGCCAAAACGTTAGTCAAAGTCTTAATGCTCGTAGCGAGAGGTGAAGTTCGAGCTAATTTGGAGACTTTATAGGGACTAAAAGTAGGCGTAACCCGTCGAGATCTAGAACTCTGCACAGGTGGTTTTTGTCCCTTACTCTGTGTCGGTGTATTGCCAGAAGTCTCTGATCCTTTCGCAGGCGTCGGAGGATCTACACGCACGTCAGACTCTGTTTGTGTTGATACGTTAACTGTCTGGGTACCAACCGAGACAGTTTTAACTGCTATTTTGGCTACAACATGTGAAAACGCACCAGAGGGAAGGGTGCGCTGAGACTCTCTTAATCGACGTTTAGCATCACCAGCAGATATCTTCTCTAATACCATCAGCTCTCTATTGCGTTTATCCTCCTTAAAAATAGGACAGTCACGCGACCAGGCCGTGTGATCACCCTTGCAATTAACACACTGAGGCTTCAGTGACTTACAAGGATCCGCACCATGGCTACTGGTTCCGCGAATTGCACATACAGCAGAGGTCACGTTACATGACGTGCTGGTGTGTCCATAATGTTGACATTTAAAACAGCGGAGCGGACTGGGTATATAAGGACGGACAGGCAAGCGATAGAAAGCTGCCTTCACGTGCTTAGGAAGCTGAGGCATTAGCGGTTTATGGATTAAAGTAATAAAACCATATACCAGGTACGTAAATATAAAACCGGAATTTATGTACAGAAAATACACAGCGAATGGATGACAACGCTAAGAACTATTTTATTCGAAGTATTGGCCATCGCTAGCGATACATTTCTGCCATTGTTCCGGCAATCTGTGGATGCCAGACCAAAAACACTGTGCCCCTTGTGCTGCAAACCAGTCATCAAGCCATTTTCGTACATTTTCGTCATCAAGCCATTTTCGTACATTTTCGTAAGATGTTAAGCGCTGGTCATCAACTGCGTGTCACATGGACGCAAATAAGTGAAAATTGGAAGGCACCAAGTCTGGTGAGTAAACCGCATGCGGAAGGATGCATTATCGTGAAGCACAATCACTTTATGTTGTCTTTGGCCATATTTTGGTCATTTTTCACGCAAAGCTTGATGCAAATCGATCGTTTGTTATCGGTAACGTTGGGTATTAACGGTTTCGCCAGGTTTCAGCAGTTCATAATAGATCACTCCCTTCTGATCCCACCAAACACAAACCATTGACTTCCGTCCATAGCGATTTGGTCTTGCAGTCGATGTCGCCGGTTCTCCTGGAGTTACCCATGATCCTTTACGCTTAGGATTCTCGAAATAGATCTACTTTTCATCACCAGTCACAATTCGATGGAGAAATGATTTCCTTTTGTACCTGGCGAGCAGAATTTTGCAAGTGGTTTTTCGGTTTTCCTGCTGTCGTACAGTCAATGCATGTGGAATTCATTTTCCCAACTTCTGAATCTTGACCATGGCTTTTAAACGTATGGAAACTGCTTCTCGTGTCACATTTAATTGATGCGCGAGTTGTTGTTGCGTTTGAGCGTCATCATCATCCAACAAAGCTTGTAATTCGCTGTATGCAAACTTTTTCGGTGGTCTTTCTCGTTCTTAGTTTCTCACGTCAAAATCGCCACTTTGAAATTTTTTAAACCACGCATAGCACTGTGACTTACCAAGAGCATGATCACCGTAAGCTTCGACAAGCATGCGATCCGATTCTGCAGCAGTTTTCTTCAAATGGCAACAAAAAATCAATGCTGTCCGCACATAGTAGTTTGTAGGTACAAAATTCCGCCATGTTCAACACTATTAAACACTACATTGTGACATGAAACTTGTCTGGTTGTGAGTTGCAAATCGTTATCAGCAGTCAAAACAAGCAAGTGGCGAAAAGGACGCACTTTTACGGTAACCACACTGACAGCTAACGTCGTCTGTGCATAAATTCCGGTTTCATATTTACACACCTGGTAACAGCTGAAGATGTAAAAGGTCTTCAGTAATAGCCTACTGGTGTAAATGGCCAGTATAACGATTAATGCAAACTAAATATCTAAAGAGCCTTTAACATAAGTTAAAAACAGTAAATGGGCCTTCGCAAGATAAAACAATAATACAGCTAAAAAGCACAGTAATATCAAATATACTCACGTACATATATATCAAAAGTATGGAAATCAGAAAACTCTCTGCAAAACAAGAAAAAAATTCACCGTTTAAGTTTATCTCTAAGTTTCCCTTTCCTTCCCACGAGATTAAAATCCATATCCATCAGATTGTCCTCGATCATGTCTGAGGTCAAAGATGAACTCGGTTGGTGGATAGTATGTGCAGACTCTTCCTGAGATAACTGATCAGCCAAAACGTTTGTCAGAGTCTTAATGCTTGTCTTGTAACGAGAGGCAAAGTTCAAGATAATTTTGAGACTTTATTGGGACTGAAAGTCGTCTTAACCCGTAGAGTTCTAGAACTCTGCACAGGTGTCTTTTGTCCCTGAATCTGTGTCGGCATATTGCGAGGAGTCTCTGAGCCAGTAGGAAGCTTAGGAGGGTCTATAGGCACACCAGACACTGTGTTGATACATTAACTGTCTGGGTACCAATCGAGACAGTTTTAGCTGGTATTCTGGCTACAACATGTGAAAACGGACCAGATGGAAGGGTGCGCTGAGACTTTCTTAATCGACGTTTAGCATCACGAGCAGAGATTTTCTCTAATACCATCATCTCTCGAATTCGTTTTTCCTCCTGGAAAATAGGACAGTCACGCGACCAGGCCGTGTGCTCACCCTTGCAATTAACACACTGAGGTTTCTTTGAGGTGCAAGGATCCACATCATGGCTTTGGTTCCGCAAATAGCACACACAGAAGGTCACGTTACATGACGTGCTGGTGTGTCCATAGTGCTAGCATTTAAAACAGCGGAGCGGACTTGGTATATAAGGACGGACAGGCATGCGAAAGAAATCTGCCTTCACATCCTTAGGAAGCTGTGACATGGCAAATGGCAAAATTAATGACATTGTGGGTTGCAGTTTGGCAATCTTTCTGGTGCTAATGCGTTTAAAAATGACCACGCCTTGACTGGCGAGTTCTCTTTTAATCTTCATATGGGACCAATCATTGTATGATTTGAGTGCATCAGTGTTATATATTATTGTTATTA
The DNA here is from genome assembly GCA_022664845.1 of Lepisma saccharinum. NCBI lineage: Eukaryota > Metazoa > Arthropoda > Insecta > Zygentoma > Lepismatidae > Lepisma > Lepisma saccharinum. The sequence goes on from JAGDQP010004373.1 coordinate 84,997, forward strand.
TTACTATTAATTCTTAAACAACAAACGAATAAGTCGTCAAAACGTCTATAAGTTGTTTAATAAGTAATTTTGCAATTGTATTCCGGGTGCATAATATCAAGAAGTTTGATGAGATGTTTAATAGATGTCGCCACAGTGTTATGGCTGGTTTAGAGCAGAACATACATTGGTTTGTTTCTATTGGCGCGAATTAATATATGAATTATGATCAGAGCAATTATATATGGAAACTTTAAGTTATCAAAAACTATTCTAGATGAGTTGTCACAACCTATTTGATCTGTAAATTAATTCTTTGCAAATGATTATTGTAATATTGCATGTATATAGTTATATGAAGACTACTTGAGAGAGAATGTATGCTATAGGATATGTTAATGTCCTTTCTCTAAATATATACCTATCATTTGAAATATAGCGTTTCCATTTCTTGGAGTTGAACTTATCAATCGTTCCAGGTAGCTGAAAGGCTCCGGAGTGATTGATAATTCCATTAAAGCTCTACAGATATTCTACGAAAGCCATTTTGTAGCCCACACTAGAAAAGACTTGCGGCACGGCTGGTTATCTGTCTAACTTACCTGATTCGTACTCAAAGTTACGACAAAGAACCCAAAACAACACACCTTCAGAGAGTTAAGCAACAAATTGTATGAGAGAGTCGCGCAGCATCAACAAAAGACTATATCAAGAAAGCG
>JAGDQP010004374.1:0-13234 GCA_022664845.1 Lepisma saccharinum
GTCCCCTATTCGATTCCACGTACCAATACCACCCAGCTTCCATCCAATAAGACTTCTACATGCTTGCAGTAATTCAACATTGTCCATCAGTATTTCAAGACATTGTAAAGGTCTCCTAGTCGATTCCCACCACCACAACCTATCCAGCTCCCATTCAAGGCCGATACAGCTTCCATCAACATTCTGTCCTCCCAACAGTACACTCCACCACATGCAAAGCAGTTCCGTAAGCTAATTACACCTATTTACATTCCTCCTATTTACCTTTCACTCCCTTCCTCGTAAAACGCCATCCCAGCAAATAAAATCACTCAGTACATGCTACCCTTTCATAAAGATATAGTACATTTTCCATATATTAAAAAAAAAAAAAGACACTTCTTTCTCAACCCTTTGCGTGTCATCCACTCTTGCATGATCTTCAGTCCGGTGAAAGTTAGAGCAATTATCTCTTACTACCATCAGTAGCTGCAATTATAGGCAATTATCTCAGTCTCTTCAGCATCATGATATCCAGTTCGGAGTTACCCCCACTCCAAAATGGTCTAAAAAGTACCAAGTACCTACTCAGCCAGTTTTCGGTTGAACCTTTTAGTCTCTGTAAAATTTCAAAATACGCATGCATATATGTCTTTTCCAACGTATTTCAGTCAAGCATAACATTTTTTTAAACTAGAAAAGAAGAAAATGTAATGTTTCTTTAAAATTTAAAATTTAAAAAAAAGAAAAGAAAAAAGTACAGGTGGTCAGGTTTCGATCCAGGGTCCACTAGCACACTGGTCAGATGCTCTCGCCACTTAGCTACCAAGGCAGTTGCTGTTTATGGCTTTCCGAGTAATATTTATAGCTAGGAGGTTAATGATTAAATTGTAGATTTTACTACGAGGAATGACTGGAGGAAAAAAGGAGAGATACGTTTGCTTCTGTGTAAAGATTTATACCCGACTTAATTCCTTTTTCAGTCAATGCAATCATGTCGTTCTCGATCCACCAGTCAACTGTTTACTGTTCACAGTGTAAAAGCAACATAAACACTCAAAATGGTGGGGCGTTCAGTAACAAGTAAGTAACTTTACTCCTGTTATTGGATTATAAAATATCCAACCAAGGCTTAAACTTCATCCACAAAGTACGTAACCTCAAAACGGCCAGTTTAGCTTACACTTCGATCAGAAAATGACCGAATTTTAAGCGTAAAATAAGTTGAACGTTCACCGACGAAACACTTTGGCCAGTTTCAGCCAATTTTCAGTTAACGTTAAGCCATTACAAAGAAAATGTTAAACTTTAAAATGGAGTTAAGGTTACCAGTCTTTCCACTAAAGGGCTTACACTATATCCACATTTAAGAGTTAATACAACAAAACGCCAATTTTCGACTTTTGTTTCTCCATACAGCGGAGTAACTTTCATCCATTTCGTGTTTCCACTTTTTACAGTGTAGGCAAATACTTTGTATATTCAACGAAGAAATTTTTATCTCAAACGAAGCAAGTGTGTTTCTTCTGCGAATAATAAATGAAAATATAGGATAATAACATAATCTTTGGACTTAACAAGAAAAAACTTTTAAAAAGTAATTTCGTTTTTGACATGTAAGAAAAGAAAAAAGTATGGGTAAGAAAGCAAAATTATGGGGTGCAAAGCATAAATGATGGAAGAGGAACTGGGTGGAAGGAACGATGCATGTTCAAGGACAAATTGCGAAGATTAAGCTCGACAGGAGAATCATGGAGAGAGAAAAAAAAGCTAGTGAGAAAAATTGCATCGCGGAAACAGTGTGGTAACAACAGAAAAGAGAATTGGGAACTGGTTCGAAACATCTGATTGATTCGTGTTGCTTTCGGACTTGGCATAGGAGCTCCTTACAATAATTTATATTGTACGAGATGTATCAAAGCCTACTTTTCTTAAATTTTATCGTAACATTAGATTAATAGATATGACATTTCAATATTTACAATAAGAAATCCTTTAAAGTATAGACAATATGATAATCAAATTGACAAGAAAAGTAAATTAGCTATCCTCATTTTGAATTAATATGACGCCTGTCTTCAAGTGGCACTAAAACTGGTCGCACACGTACCTGGAACAAAGCAAAGATTTTGGTTCAATTACTCTTTTAGTGCCATACTAAGACAGTGCTATGACATCTTTCATAAATTAAGATGAAAATGGAAAATAGGATATCAGAAAGTTATATATATATAAAAATTCCTTATTATTTCAATCTTGGTGCTAAGAAATAATATATTAATGTAGTTTGTTCCTTTTATGGTACATGAAATATCAATCCAAATTATATATTCGAAGAAAACAAAGTGACAGTAGAGACATGTGTACAACCATTGTGGCATAACATTTTCTTGCTGAGATTCTGCGTGCAACCAGTTACTTGCGATGTTTTTTTTTTTAGAACTTGTACCAAAAATGCCAGTTCAGCGCAGTTATTGTAAATATCTGGTGTAGTAAAAAGTAATCCATTATTTTGCCAATAGATGGCTTCAGTGATCTGTATCTCGCGTTGTATAAGTCCGATCGGGTTCAACGAGATGGCGTTCAAACGATGAGATTGCGTACTACAAACACTGTTCAGATAGTTGTGATGAGTTGACGCAGTGTTGTGTGAGCGCGCGTCAAAATGGACACTAGCAAAGAGAAAATACGCTATATTTTACATTTTTCTTCGATAAAGGCGAAAACGCAAGCCAGGCGGCTGCAAATGTGAATAGTGTTTATGGTCCTGATACTGTAACAGCCAATCACGCGCAATTTTGGTTTCGTCGATTCCGTGCCGGTAATGTTGACGTCAAAGATATACCACGCACTGGAAGGCCACGTGTCGAAAATGTCGATAAAATCATGGACATTGTCGCGTCCGACCGTCATGTAAGCACTGTTTCGATTGCCCAAGAGCTAAACATTGCACAAAAAACCGTGTGGAACCATTTGCATAAGGCTGGATACAAAAAGAAGCTTGATGTATGGGTGCCACACGAGTTAACACAAAAACACCTCATGGACCGAATTTCCATCTGCGAATCGCTGCTGAATCGCAACAAAAGCGACCCATTTCTGAAGTGGTTGGTGACTGGTGATGAAAAGTGGATCACTTACGACAACGTCACGCGAAAACGGTCGTGGTCGAAGCGCGGTGCGCCGGCGCAAACGGTGCCCAATCCAGGATTGACGGCCAGGAAGGTTTTGCTGTGTGTTTGGTGGGATTGGCAGGGAATTATCTACTATGAGCTGCTCCCCTACGGCCAAACCCTTAACTCGGAACTATACTGTCAACAATTGGACCGTCTGAAGGCAGCAATCGCCCAGCTTTGTCCAATAGGAGAGGCATTGTGTTCCACCAGGACAGCGCCAGGCCACACACATCGATAGTGACTCGCCAGAAGCTCCGGGAGCTTGGTTGGGAGGTTCTTATGCATCCACCTTATAGTTCGGACCTGGCACCGAGTGATTACCATCTGTTCCTGTCCATGGCGAACACGTTTGCTGGTGAAAAATTCGCGTCAAGAGAGGCTGAACATCGACTGTCTCAATTTTTTGCCAATAGGGACAAGGGCTTCTATGAGCGAGGCATCATGATATTACCTTCCAAATGGCAACACGTTATCGAACAAAACGGCGCATATGTGACCTAAATCGGATCATTCTAACTATGGTAGCCTTCAATGTCATGTAAAAATAATGGATTACTTTTTACTACACCAGATATTTAAAATGTGACGATAGTATAGTAATTTTCAGTTTAAATTGTACCTATATTTGCTTGAGAACACTCTGTTTAGAAAGAAATCGTAATGAATTAGAAGACTGGTACGAAACAGTGCTTGAGTATAGATAGTCTTTCATAAATATATATAATAAAGTAGAAGGCCAAGATAACAGTGCCAACAAACACTTTATACACCCGTTTCTCGTTCAATGTGCTTTCAGCAAGAAAGTGTTAAGCCACAACAAGGATTTGACACATAAGCACACCTTTACTATAGACTAACTTCTTTCGTCTTTTAATCCAGAGGCAACTAATCCACTATCTTCACTCATCCTTTCAGTCGTAGGCCTCAAATTATCTGTGAATTTAATTCGTTTTCTGAAGTGACGTACGACATTGAGTGGCATAGCACTTTCTTGCTGACAAGTTTACGCCTGAATGTATAGGAAGAAAGAAGAAACTCCACCACTTGTGGCGCTGTCAGGTTCATAATTTTAAGAAATTAACCACAACAGCAGGGATAGAATATATCAAGGCAAATAGCTTTCATATTTTGTTAACCGTAGGACGTCTTTGTGATGTTCTTTATATCTAAGCATTATGACCATAAATCTCCCATCTAGTGGCCAATAAACTAGTTATGCGATCGCTATATATTGAAAAAAAATATATGTAAAAATAGATTGAGAGCATTGTGTCAGGATATTGTTGATTAAAATGTGTAAAGTTAGTTTTTAAATAATCTAAAAGTGCACAAGAAGCGTTGAAAACTTTACCTTCAGTAAAACTTGATAAACTTGATAATTTCTTTTATACATTCCTCACATTGATTGAATACAAAGCTAAAAAAAAAAAAATCAGAAAAAGATATACATACAAAACGTGCAAAGGAAGTACGTACATTTTTTTCAGTGTATATTTAATTTCGTTGCTACTTTCTTAGAAAATAATCAAAAATTAAAAACAGAAGTACTAAAACCAACAGGAGAATAGATTAGCTTAACAACTTTTCCCGCCTTTTAAAAATTGTGATACTTGTACATTGAAAACGGTTAGTATAAATTAAAAAAAGAAAAACTATTCACAGGTAAGATAACAATCATAAAGATACATGTCACCAGCAACGCCTGCACAACAAGTTAATTAGAAATTCTTATCTAAATGAAAGTCCTGGTTTCTATAGCGCTAATTTTTTTTCTCTCTCTCTCTCTCTCTCTTTCTTTGTTACATTTCCCGTTCCTGTTAGAAAACGCAAGGACTATTACAGATAAATACGATTAACCCTGGTCAAAGTAATTTTGGTTACACAAATTACCGCTAGATGGTGGGAGAAAAGAGAGATTAGAAAATTGTAGAACACTTTTTATAGCTGTTTTGATTCCCATTGAAAGTGTGTGGTTTATCTCACTCGCAAACAATGTGTTCAGTTTCGTAAATTCCACATTATCATCAAACCATAGAGGATAATGTAGTCTCTTATCAATGCAAAATGTTCAATAAAACTATTTTAACTGTACATGAAATTTCTGGAGATAGCAGTTTTGTATTAAGTTCAAGACCTATATCTTTACGGTATTCAATACGTGTTGCATATTTTGTACTTGTTTCCACTTCCGTCGCACAAATGTAATTAGATATATCTGATTTGATTAGTTATTTTAAGAGGACTCCTCGCTCCAACCATCCCTTTTTTAACATTTTTCCAAATCTAAGAGTACTATCAAAATTGTAACTTCATAGCGCACTAGAACTTACTATGAAATACAATGGACAGCGATCTCGAAATCTTGATGAGTGCTGAGACTTCAATTAAATAATGACGCCATAATCTTTGAAAACGTACCACTCATCAATGGACACGATCTCGAGATCGCTGTCCATTGTATTTCATAGTAATTTGTAAGTTCTAGTGCGTTATGAAGTTACAATTTTGATAGTACTCTTAGTTTTTTTTTTAATATTTTGAAAAATGTTTAAAATTGAGGGGGTTGGAGCGTGGAGCCCTCTTAAGCATAGAATTTGGTACGGGGAAATATACAGGGTGGCCCTGAAATAATGATGCAAACTTTCAGGAAGTGGTTATTTTCATTACACGAATAAATACGTTTCTTCGAAGAAATTCGGAAATCTGATTAGTTTCGGACCTACAGGCGCTCAAAGTTATGGTGCATCGTCGCAAATCACGCCATATCTCGACAAGTATTGGTATAAGCGGGGTCAGTGTAGCAACTCACACTCGAAGTAGTAGCCAATACATCTATTCAAATTATGTTCATGATTGGATAAATACAGCTTACGAGGAGGTCGTCAATGAGATCATATCGAAATATACCCAGAAATTTTGCTGGGATAATTTACGTCCTTTAGAGAGGTAATACAGAGCAATTCCACAAATATGTCATACCCGATGGTAAAAACTGAAGCATACTGTGGATTTATTTTAATTAGTGCAATCGATTCTTGGAAGGTATACGATTCATTGCACAAATGCGTCATTAGCTTCTGTTTTGGGGTTATTTTTAAAAAATCACATACAGAGCTACAATTGTACTTCATTTTAACAGTTAATTATTCAACTAGAAACATAGGAATTTTGAAATTTAAAAAATGATAAATTAAACTTCGTTCCTTTCTATATTGACATAAGCTATTGATTTGTTGTTGTTTTTTTTTTTTTAAAAAAAACTTCCTTACGTCATGGCAAGCATTATAAAAATCGATTGCATACAGTACGTGACGCTTCACATTTAAAAAGTACTATACACTGCAGAATACTTGATGAAAAGCAAATTATTTGCGCAAAGAGTTTGTATAAAAAACATTCAATTTGCGAACATTTTCATGGTGAAATTTGTGTTCTACACGTAAAAGTACCTACAGAAATGCATCTGATAACTCAATTAGTTAATATAAAAGTTTCATCTTCAGGATTGATTTTACTGCTTAAAAGTCGCTCCAATTACACGACTCGACTTATTTGGGACACAAATATCTGACAGAGTGCGAGTCTATGAGTGTTATTTTCGCTATCTATATGCTTCAAATAAGGTCAACAAACATGTCTGAAGTCAAAACTCGCTGAACAGCAAAAAAGAGTTCCCTTGTAAGACTTATTAAAGTATTTTTAGTAAACACGCATCGTATACCCAGGGCTGCAGCTTGTATTTAGACGCCCATTCGAAGAAGCCAAGAATGTACAACGCCCGCTCCTTATCTTCATTTGTCGTCTCTTGTCCTGTGCTTGGGGGCGTGATTCTACCAGACTCACATATGGGGGATGTCACTCCTAAATTCTCGAGCGCACCCTCAACTTAAATAATTTTACGGTCAGAAGCGTTAGAAACTGTGCAAAACTGCACTTACACCCACCATTTTTGACTTTATACCCCCCAAACTGAAAATCCTGGCGGAATCCCTGGGAGGCACGTGTGCACTTTGCTCCCCCTTACTTGTGGCCCTGGATACCTTCCAAGATCAGATTGGACTAACCTACAAAATGTTTCTGTATGTTTGACTTTTTACTACAGGGCTTCACATATTCGTAGAATCTCTCTAATATGGATTTAAAATTTTAAACTTTCGGAACACAAGAATTTTGGCCAATCATTATATTTTTTAGTGATATCTAGAATCTGTAATTGAATCCCTTAGTTCCTTTTTTATCAGAATGTACAAAAATAAAGCAGTACAAGATAAAATCAGCTTATAATTCACAGTTATTAGTCCTTGTGTCTTTTTTCTCCTATACGGTCATTATATTTATATATTCTGTATTTAAAAAAAAGAGTAGAATTTAAACTTAACAATTACTTCGTACTCTATGGCTTACGGAACTCGCAAGTTCATCGCCGCAGTAACAAACTTAAAACATTCACCTTTAATGTTTTTTTGTTTTTTTAATTTTTTGGGGAGGACCATAGTTTCACAGAGTTTGGGGGAAATGTAGGTCTATATCAGAGTGTAAGTGTGGGTTACAAAAATGTCAGTGCGTGACGACAACTTTAACATTAAATAGTGTATATAGCATTTTTATGTTAATTACGTGTTCTTTCACCGTGAATGTATTCTGCAGTGTCTGCTCTATCCAACGGTGTGCTGAAATCGCCTTTTTTTTAAAAAATTAGAAGAGATGTTATAAGGCAATTAAAGTCGAGAAGTGTATTCTAAATGCCAGTACGTGACGCGTGGAATCGCTCTATACCAAAAATTAGCTGCTTATATTAACTACAAGGTACCAAGATAGAGGCTGGAATTTTGGTGCGAAATGTACAAAAGAGTTCATTTTTTATATGTTTAAATCAACAAAAGTCACTTCTGCTTCACTTTCGCCCTGGAATGAGACTCGGCCAAGTTGCTGCATCACCTCCCACATACCGCACCACTCCTCGCCAGGGACGTATTTAGGGTTGCCTGAACAGCCGAAATTCGTTTTTTTTTTAAAAAATAGGCAAAATTATATGGATTTTACGAAAGAAAAATCTGAATTTCGGGAGCTGCAGACCCTCTAAATACATCCCTGACGAGAAGTGCTGTGGTGTGGGAGGTGATGTTGCAACTTGACAGTGTCCCAATCTAATTGGAAAGTGAAGCAGAAATGACATTTGTTGATTGAATCATAAATTATACACTTTTTGTACACTTCGATGAATATTCCAGCCATTATCTCGGTACTTTGCAATTAATGTGCAGCTAGCTCCACATCTCACAGCGCGTGCGTCTCACACAGGGGATAGCTTTACTTTTGTTTACTCATTTTGTTCTTAATTTTCCTCTTGACTGAAGGCCTGGGGTACAAAGTAAATACATCTGTGGTATTATATTCCATTGCATTATGAGTAGGTATCCTTCCTGCTCTCTTAGAAATCTCCGATTTGTTTGCTTTTAAAATTCAAGTTTGCTTTGGTTTTCTTAATGAAATAGTGCTCCATCCTATAAGTTGGAAATTCAAACGTTAACCACTGTTACCGAAAGACTCATAAAACTTTTGATAATGTTCATCCTTGTAGACACTCTTTCTTTCCATCAGCGGCACATTAACCTAAACTTGACCAATTTACTTTGGAATGCTCCATCTGTTATGCCATATCTTAGCATGCGTCAGCAAAGAAATTGTTTTGTAATTATCTTGAACGAGGAATACAAAAACTTTCATATTAAATATGAATTAAATCATTTTTCTTTAATACAGCCAATCACAGTATGTTTCTTTCAGTTGTATGGAATATGTATAGTTCATATGAACGATAGTCCGAAGAACAGAAGCTAGCAACATTGTACCTATGTGTGTAATATAAAATGTTACGTCGATGGATTGGAAATAAAAGAATATTAGTTGTGAAGTAACTACAAAAGGGCTATTAGGAGCCCGTTTATATCGGTATAAAACCAAATATTTTATATGCAACCTATTAGATATTTCAATAGCTTTTCGACGAAATACCACTGAACCTATCTTTGAAAATGATTATTGCGTGGTGCCTTCGGTAACATTACGTGTACGATCACGAGATAGGTTATTTCAGATAATCGGCCATTTTTCAATCTGTAAGTTACAGTGATAATTCAATTTATTTAACTTAATCAGTTTGAAAGTTCTTTTTGTGAACACTGGCTTTCGGAACACCCTAAACTTAAATGAGAAAGAACGCAAAATCAAATATCTGTGTGTACACTGACTGTATTAATAAAGGAAACGAATGCAAGAGACTTAATAAATGTTGCATCGTTACTGGACATGGATTTTTTTCTTTAATTAATTAATTAATTAATTCTTTCCTCCTATAATTAATTCATTCTTTTTTCCTAAAATTAATTATTTCATTCTTTAATTCTTTCTTTCATTCATTCTTTCTTTAATTAATTAATTGATTCGTTCTTTAAAATGTTGATTGTGTAGTAAAAATAACCGTGTTTTGTAGGTACAATATTACTAAATTAGCCAGTGTCAATATTCAAAGATATGGTAATGGAGTTGAAAGGCATAAATTCCAACACATTTTTAATATAAAAGCAACAGAAACTAAATAACTAGTAATTTTAACTTTTTTGTTTTTACTTTTAATTTACGTGAAAGTTGTTTTAATCGATCATTAGTTATAAGATAATTAAAGACTACTTTTAAAATGTCATATGATTAAAGCTAATTAATTAGTAGCTCATTTACATCTTTAACACGTGGAAAGAGCTTTAGAAAAAAGGAACTATTTCAAAAAATGAATAAAAGTGCATTTGAGACCTAGTTAGTTGGTATGAATGCGCGATTAAGTTTTGCATTAAAATTCGATCTTGTAGCATTGAGAGGCGTTTAAAAGAAACAAGGTTGCAATTTTAGTTCACTTTTTTTAAATATCGATACGTTTTGCATTTCAGATGTGTGGTGTATCTGTCCTCAAGCAATAAAATCATGTTTTATGCTTTAAAACATAGTTCCAGATCTTTCTGTTTTTCTTTCTTTTCATGTTGTCTTTTTTTTGCTTTTCCTTTAAGAGTAAAATGATCTGTTTTCGTCCTTGACGAGTTAAGAGTTTGGAACGTTTACGGTAATTAACATAATCGTTTGAGACAAACTAATTTAGCGACGCATACGTGCATATACGTATACATATAAATGTTATAATTGCCTTCGTTCTTTAAATTGACACATGAATGAATGAAACGAGTTGTAAATGGAGAATTTGTGTTAGATCCATCTGCTGAGCAAAAATAGACACGAAGAACTTAAACATAACGTGTGTTGACAGTATTTTTGAACCGTTAAAAGCTACTGCAATTCTTGTATTAATACAATCAGATGTAGAGAAAATGGTCAATTAGTACACATTTTAAGTCCTATAGTGCACATTTTAAGTCAAATACTGAGGGTAACATTGCATTTAGATTCAAAATGAACGTCCCATGCATTGTACTTGTCATGTATTGCGAGAGTCTGGCTGGACCTTCCAGACATTTTTTCAATACGCATTTTTTATGAATTTGTAACATTAAATGTGTACAGATGTGAACAAGCAAATTTGTACAAGGTAGATTGCATTAAAAAGCTATTCTAGTTTTCTAGGGAAGAAGTGGAAGTGTTAACAGAAACAAGGATAGAACTTAAGTTGTCTTGGAGCCAGTGGAGGATCCAGAGAGGGACGCGGCTGGCTCGTCCCTTCTCCATAAGTAAAAAACTTATATGTTTTAAAGCGGTGTTTTTTTAATCCTTTAATACTTACAGACCGGCAAATTACAAAGAAAAACTTTCAAAAGATGGCAGTAAGTTAGACGTTTATTTGACGTTCTAAACATGACAGCACATCTTCAGATTCTAGTCATTTTAGAAAGGATATGTAAACTTTAATCTCAATTTTGAACTGGCTAAATCTATAAAATTAATGTTAAATAATTAAATGTATTAGTTTGCCGATATGTATTAATAATTAAATATATATCAAATATCAAATTTTGATGATATCGGTTTAATATTCCATGATCAAGCTTAGGGATATGAGAGGAAAGCTGATAAATTTATACTTAAAATAATAATTTAGCGGGGACGCTAAATTATTTTAATAAATAAAATAATTATTTATTAAAATAATAATAAAATAATAGAACAAAAGCCTGAAGAAAATCAAACAGCAGCTCATGATAGGGAATAAGCAAATAATTGTAGTTAAGAGATCAGACGGGAGCGTAACACGAAATAACGAGAAAATTATAAAAGTGTCTGAAAATTTCTACAGAGAATTGTACTACTCCGAAGAAGAACTAGGAAATGATGATTCAGAAGAAAATGATGTAGAAGTCCCAGATGTAATGAAAGAAGTGGATAAAGTACTTCGAGGGATGAAGAACGGAAAATCGCCTGGACTCACAGCAGAGATATTTAAATGGGGAGGTGAAAAGATGAAAGAGGAACTTACTAAATTATTCTCGATGTGCCTGAGGAAGAGAGAAATGCCGTCAAGTTGGAATAATGCTATTAGTATTTTATTGTACAAGAAAGGGGACAAAGAACGCGTCGAAAGCTACAGACAAATTAGTTTACTGTCAGTTCAATACAAAATGTTCACCAAAGTTATTCTGAATCGTATTGAACGAGGCTTAGATTTTAACCAGAGAAGGAAACAAGCCGGATTTCGTCGTGGATTTAGCACAATGGACCACATACAAACATTGAATGAAGTTATGGAAAGGACTAATGAATATGAACTTCCACTATGTTTGGGATTCATAGATTTTGAAAAAGCTTTCAATTAAGTCTTATTGGCAGCAATACTTAAATCACTTGAACATCAAACCATCAAAAGTGCATACATCACGTTACTGCGAAACGCTTACTCGACTGCTACATCTGTCATTAGACTACACCAAGAAAGTGAAACATTTAAAGTTGGAAAAGGGTAAGGCAAAGAGATTCAATTTCTCCAAAACTGTTTTGTGCGGTCCTGGAGAGTGTGTTCCAAAATTTTAACTGGGATGAAGTTGGAATAAAAATTAATGGCGAATATCTTCATCACCTACGATTCGCTGATGATGTAGTCCTGTTTGCTTCAAGTGCAGAAGAACTAGAAACCAAAATGGTAGAACTGGGTAATGAGAGTTCGAAAATAGACCTTAAAATGAATTTAAGTAGAACAAAAGTAATGCACAATCAACATGCTGCAAAGAAGGAAATAAAGATTAACGGAGGAGAGAAAATAGGCATAGTTGATGAGTATGTTTACCTAGGCCAGCTCAAAACATCGAATGCAAAGTTGACTGATGAAATAAATAGAAGGTGCAAAATGGCGTGGAGTTCATTTGGAAGATTACACTTTATTTTCAAAAGCAAACTACCAATGTGTCTGAAGCGTAAAGGTATAATCAGTGTATCTTACCTGTTACGATGTACGGCTGTGAAACTTGGACATTGAATGCGTAAACGACTCAAAGATTGAGAGTCACACAAAGAGCAATGGAGAGATGCATGCTATGAGTAACTAGGAGGGACAGGAAGAAAAATGAATGGATTCGCGCACAAACAAAGGTAGAGGATGTAATCAAGACTGCGAAGAAGATGAAGTGGAAATGAACCGATCACATAGCTAGACGAACAGATAAGATGTAGACAACAAATGTACTACATTTCAGGCCTAGAGAAAAGAAACTACCGAGGCGACGTCCAAATGCATGATGGGTAGATGAAATCAAGTATTTTTCAGGAGCTACATGGATGAGGATATCAGCAGACCGAGATATGTGGAAAGAAAGGGGGAGACCTTCATACAGCAGTGGATGGAAAACTGCTGAATATGATTATGATGATGATATCGAAATGGTCGCTGGTCTGTTCCTCAGAATGCGAAGACCTTTCATGGAAACCCTGGATTCGCCAATGAATATTGAAGTGCCTTAACAAAAAAGAAAACAAAAAGAAAAAACTTTGAAATTACAGATCGATTTTGAATCTGTGATATGCGAAATGCCTTAAAAACTAACAAGTAAGGTTCGCGAACGCGCAGAAACAAATATAGCTACAATGTG
>JAGDQP010004374.1:18234-83379 GCA_022664845.1 Lepisma saccharinum
CACATTGTAGCTATATTTGTTTCTGCGCGTTCGCGAACCTTACTTGTAAGTTAAAAGTACATTATAAACATCCGTGTCGAGGACGGGATTCGGACCCGCAACCTCGTAGACGACTGCCTAGCACTTTATTACACTTGACCATCGAGGGCGACCACTGAGAACATACTAAATCCGTCGGTTATCTCAATAGGTATTTAAGAACTTTGACGGGAAGGTAAAACCGTATTGTCCGGATATACCGGTACTCCTTGTTTGACTCCTTAAATGTTATGTACTTTGTTTCTTTGTTCTTTTTCTAAATAAATAGGATATAAGTAGAAAGGGTTCCCCCCCATGCAAAAGGTCCATTTATGATATTGAGGCCAGGAGAACATTCTGGACGCCTGGCAAAAGCCCGTCCCGCAACCCCAGAAGTCTCAGACTGATGGAACACAGGAGCTTTTTGGAATGCCGGAACTCCGGCAATCCAAGAATCTCTAGGGACATGCCTGCCCCAAGGCAAGGAGAGCGAATATCGTGCACTTTCTGGGACGTGCATGACGAGCAAACTTGTCTTGTGCAATGGATGCAAAGAGGCAGGGGTGGAATGCGGGTCCCCAAATAAAAAAAATATATATATATATATATATACCGGTACTATATATTGTGGAACGACATTTGTACAAGAACATATATAATTTTTAATCGTGAACGCACGTATTTAGACTATGATTTTTTATTTGTTTGTCTGGGCAGTACAAGAACTTTATAAAGTTACTTTCTTGCTTAACTTATATTTTCGGTGCTTGTAAATATTGCGTTTACTGCACACTACGCTAATTTTGTGACATAGTATTTTCTTAGTTTTTGATCGTTTCCTTTAACTTCCCGACCCTTAAATATAGCTGTAAATCCTTGCCCATATATTGGTACGAATCACAATCCGGTTGTCCTATCGTAACTGGCCTAAAGATGCCGTCTATGTTTCGAAGAAAAGAAGTCAAACATTAGATGAAACTTATGTAACTTCCCAGCGATGACTCGAATTTTGTAAATAAATTTCCCGATTTTCATACTAGCTATGACTACTGCACTGAGAGAGAGTACTGTAACACCTAACCAGATCCTCACCCAGCCCTTACCTGATGATAAAGAGCAAAATATGGATATTGAGGGGTAACAGTTACCAAAAAATCCGGTGAAATCACAAAGTCTTAATGATCATCCACCCGCCACTGATTCATTCAACAAGTGGCAGATCTAAATTTCCTGTTCTTACTATACAGTACGAACTCGGATCAGTATACTAAATGTAGTCAGGCCCTATGTAAGAAAATTTTGGCCATGGCACGACTTAATTGTTTCCTAAACAAACAAAGGTTAGTCGTAGTTTACTCTGCTTACATGTCGCACGATGCAACAAGTAATGATGTATTATATTTTAAATTTAATATGTTTATTCAAAGAACTTGCAGAAACTTGGTCTTCTTCTTTTTGTTTGTTTTGTATAGTTATATGATATAATAAAACTTCATTAGCTAATCAGATTGTCTAGAGGAAAGGTAACTCGTGCCGTAATAGTAGTAAAGTTTTACTAATTTGATGTACAATGTTTACACATTCATTTCTATGTTCCAGTAGGTTAAACCCAGTAGGTTAACTCTCTTTTTTACCAAGTGAAGGTGCACTGGTTTAGCAAAAGCAAGTTCCTCCGTCGCTTCTGCGAGGGCCGTCCAGAAAGTAAGTTTCCTCACGACCAACAGATAGCAGGCCGAACCTGGTAGTCGCCAGGAGATGGAACAAGAGCCGCAATTTTCTGCCACTACAGTGGTGCTACTGTGAGCAGTTGGGAAATGCCACCTGCCGCATACGATTGCCAAGTCACAAATCTCTCACACACGTGCACTAGCCTTTCGCAACGCGTGGCTTGCTATTTGTTGGCCGTGATGAAAAATTTACGTTCTGGATGGCCCTCGTATGAGCTTCTGCCAGCAATCATCTCTTTTGTTAAAGAGAGGGCTATTTGATACGATCCTCTGTAGCTTAGGGATTTGGTATTCTTAGTTGGCGTCACTGAAACATTCAACGAGCTAAATGTGCAACTTCATGGCGAGAAGGATGGGTTAGTAGTAGAGTGCTCACCTCTGGTGCGTGGGATTTCTCGTTCAATTCCGGCTCGTGCCATGTTGATTTTGTGGTGGACAAACCTCGTGTGCGTATGTTTCCTGGAGGTTCTCTTGTGTTCTTACACGATGTTTGTCCACCAATTATACCACCATTGAGCCTTAGTTCAAGATGTTGAAAGGCCTTAAACATAATTCAAAATTCAAATTAAAGTCATTTGCTGCAATACTTCAACCATTGAAAGGCAAGATAACCTGAAACATTTCCCCTTGATTAAAACATTTTATTAAGAAAATCCAACCCTATAAGGCGATGACAGACGTATAGAAATGTTATCAAATCTTTGGAGACGAGTTCGAACTCCTGTTTTCCGACTTCAAAAAGTCGAGTCACTGCTTCAGTTCAGTTCGTATCATTCTATATCTGTCAAAGATGAAGAATGTGCCTTGCCATTGAGAAACCATTTAGTATAGGCGCGCCGGCATTCGACGTAGAAGTAATTGTTATAAAGCTGACTTTGGTCTCATTTGATGCGGAATCCATCTAGGCTACCGATATCCAAGTTAAGATAATGTGTACAGGGTGGTCCAAAGTTGGTGAAATTGCCATATTATTTGTATACAATAACATTTTGTTGAATAACATTGGTTAACAGCAAACTGAAGCAACAACGAAATTTTTACTCCTCAAAATTAAAAATTGCATCAGTTTACACAGCCCTTTTTAATCCCCTTTAAATCGATGATTCATGTACATATCCATGATGGCACAAAAGTGATATTGTTCTTTGACTCAAAAGAAACAAAGCCAAAGTTCTCCGAAAACAACTAGCACTCATAGATACATCGTTAGATTTGACGAATGGTATCAGGTTCTGACTACCGAGTTGCGTTTCAAAATATTTTCTTTGCGAACAGTATACGTTACTTATACAAACCATTAGTAAGATGAACACCGAAATATACATTTATAATAAGCTTTTAACTTCATTTCTTAGTTAGTTAAGGGTGAACTTTTGTAAGCTTATTTTGATCCAATTCCACATATCCCATCAACTTCAAACTTTTCACACTTACGTATTTCGACCTAGTTCGACCGCTAAGCTTCTAGCCAGCGCTAAAAGAACGCAAAATATGACTTGGCCTCAACTTAGTGCTAGCTAGAAACTTTGCGGTCGATTTTAAAACTAGGAGTTATAATAAAGATGAACCTACAGGGTGTTTGAAGAGTGTCATTGGACAGGAAAATGAAGACCGATTTTGGTCCGTTGTGCCCAGAGAAAAATGCCCACTGCTGAACAAAGTAGTGAAAATCAAGGCATTATTGTTCTGTACTTACCTCTGTGAATTAACATTTTCAGGCATGAAGTTTATAAAAATTATAAATATAGAAACAACAGGTCAACATTTGGACTCATGCATCATCAGACTTGGTAGTATAAGCAACTGTGAACCATACGTCAAGAAACTGATTGACGAAATAGTCTGTTAATCATAAGTTTACATATGGGGCATAGCATCACTGCCCCATACACTGCATTTTAAGTGAATTGTGTATTTTAAATAGGAAAACTTATTTCATTGTATATTATGCTCTGTCTGTTAAAATAAGACTGAGTATAGCTTCGGCAGTTAGTAATTTCGTTAGGTAGATCAGATATATATGTGTAGATTTCCGTACTAAATTGTAAAATCAAATTACTATGTGATTCAGATGTTTCTATGTGCGTAATAATTGAAAACCTTCTTGATATGGGCTCAGGGAACAGATATTCTAACGATATTACTTTTACATAAATTTTCAACACAATTTTTCACGAATATCTTCACATTATATATATAAAACCGCACCTCCCCTATTGAAAATGCTGGCCTCATCGCCAGCATGTCTTACATTGCACGGATCTATAATCAAGGGGTTTTGTTACCTGGTGCGAACACAGGTAATACGGAGCTCATTTTATACTGCATTCGCATAGCATATCTTCATTCGCTGAAAGGCAATAGCAGACTACTATCGGTTTACCTTGCCCAGGGACCTTTGGGTTCTAGACCTTCCTCCGGGCAGAACTCCCTCGCTGTGAATAAAAGACAGTGGCGATCACAGTGAGAGTTTCTGCTCTCCTCTCCCAATTCGTCTGGTCAGCATGGGAGCAGTAGACCAACTCCTCCCTTCGGGGAGAGACCTCATCCACTAGTGGATTGAATATGGCTGTGATTTATTTATATATAATGTAGGCTGCTCTAGAATTACAATTACCTTCAAGCTTTTACGAATATCTGTTGTAAATGTGAAATGCCTTTGATCTTTTAGGTCTTTTGCAGAAACCTAAGAAGACACACAGTCAACAATAGTATGTTTTAATTTCATTTATATATATAAACAACGAAAAAACAGTAATTAGGCACAGAGTTGAGTGTACGGTATATGCTTCACAATGCAATACAATACATACCCGCATGTTTGTAGAAATTAATCAGCGTGTATCAAAGTTGGTCTTGTGATATAAACAGGCTCTCTCTGTCTAATTTCCAGTAGCTTGAATGTCTGTTATGCAACGCATACCGTGCGCTAGAGATTTAATGAGAAGTTCCTTACGTAGTGGAATTTGAAGCTTCCCTGGCAGGTCTCTCTCTCTTTTACCTCTTCGCATATACCCTTCTCTTTTCTCCTATCTCTCTCTCTGCATCCTTTCTTTCTTTCTCTTTCCCTGTAGATACCTCATTTGTGAAAATCCATGCTCTTTCTCTCTGCATTTTGATCAGTGCTTACCTCTAAATAACTTTCAATGTGAAACAAAACAGCTAGAAATGGGAGTAAATGAACCTCACAGAAAAGCAATGAATCCTGAAGGTTTACTGATGAGCGCAGGCTCTATATAGGCACTCTTTTTACACCTGTTAAACATAAAAAGAATCAACGTGTGATCACTTTACACAAGTTAGAATATATCAGTTAGTTAGATAGCTGTGCGATTTCTGAATTTCGATATCGTTGACAAATCGAACTACGTATCGAAATATCGATCATTCCATGTCGAAATATCGTTGGAAATCGAGTAACATTCAGATCGAAAAGTTATTCAAAATCGAATATCTTTTGGATCGAAAAATCGTTGAAAATCGAATATTGTTTAGATCGGAAAGCCTCTGCAAATCGAATATCTTTCTTATCGAAAAATCGTTTGAAATCTAATATCAATCTAATCGGAAAATAATTGGTAATCGAATATATTTCATATCGAAAAATCGAATATCTGATTGGAAAATAGTTGGAAATCGAATATCGTTCATATCGAAAATAGTAGAAATCAAAAATGTCATTCATATCGAAAACTCGTTAAAAATCAAGAATCGTTCATATAAAAAATCGTTTTAATCGAATATCGTTTAAATAAAAAATCGTTAGAAATAAAAAATCGTTCAGATCGAAAATCGTTGAAATCGAATATCTTCAGATCAAAAAATCGTTTGAAGTCGAATATGGTTTCTATCAAAAAATCTTTGAAATGAAAATGTCGTTTAGATAACAAATATAGAAATCTAATATCGAACGAATCGAAAAATTTATCTGTATCGATAGTAGATATTGATTGATTTCGATTTTTCTAAATATCAATTTTCGATTTTTCAAAATTTTGATCGATTGATGTATTGAAAATTTGCACAACCCCAGGAAGGTTTTGAGAGCCTAAGAAGAAATAAAGGTTCGCATAAGCGGTGATCGAACACGGTTTATTTCAGTGTTGTTTTACCCAACTATACTACGAAAATCCACTACATTCGTCACTTTTGTCGCTGTTTATTGAAGATGTTTGATGAACCTAAAATTACAATAACATAAGTAAACAAGTCGTGTACGGTACGGGAAATATTTTGAAAAGGACGAACTGCGCGAGAAACATTCAAAACTCATCTTTGCATTTCTAGTACGTTGAGCAAGAAATACGCACAAAAATTGTGTACCAAAAAAAGTTTAATAAATGCAGTATTTTTTTACAGTGCATGTTTATGAAGCTGTGAACGTATAAGTTAGGAAATTATGCAATGAAGATTCAGAACAACAGAAAGTTCCTTATGATTCCAGAAAATGATTACTAAATTTAAAAGTATGTTTCTATTAGTTTTTTTTTTTTTTTTTAAGGATTTCCTGAAAATTAACACGATCAGTGCTGTATATTCGGTAACAAATGACTAGTGACAATAGAATTTCTTGAAAAAGGGTATTTAAATTTTTTGTGTAGCTGAAAATTACAAATGATTGTTTCCAATGACGTTTTGATGCCCTCACCCTTCCCCTAGGTAACTGTCTGAAAATACCTTAGCATACACGTACGACCAAAGATGACTTTTTGGACCCAATTTCAAGTTTATAGGGTAAGTAGTTTCATAGATATTAGCATTTTCTTACTGACTTCTTACCCCACGCTCCGTAAACCCTCATCTTACTGTTCATTTTGCCTTTCACTGCGAATACCGCCTACAGCACAGAATGAATGACCTTGCAAAACATGTAGTTCGTATTTTTCCTGATAGATGGCAAATCGTGTTCTCAAACTTGCTGCCTTTTAAGAAAGATTCAGAGTACTGTACTATATTCTAACACTCTTTGTGCTACGCGAGTTCGATTATAGATCTTTGAAGACTAATTACATATTTTCCAATTCTTTAGATATTATTTTCAAAATGAATGAATAAAAATGGTATAATTTCTTGAGTAGAGCTAAGAATTCGGGGGTATAAGCAAAATATCAAAATTTCGAAAGCATTTCGTGAGCTAGAAATCACATTTTCACAAAATATACATAATCCATGTGAATTTATTCCAAGTGTGTGTGTGTGTTTAGAATTTCCTCGAGTCGCAAAATTCTACTGTCCCTACAAATGATTATCGTTTGTTTTTAACAAGTCTTCTTTATTATAAAAGAATACTTAAAGGACGCTTTTTTGTTGTTTTTGTCCTATGTAGTCTATACGCATCTCTGAGACTACGTTGTGTAAATGCGATGACTGCGCTGTGAAATTGTATGTTCGTTATAATCTAAAACAAACTTAACTTCGAACGTGTTTTGTCTTCCATATAAGACGTCGTACCAGAAATTTCCGACAATTTTCTACGTACGCAAAAATGTGTATGACACTTCCTCCCTCTTTTATTGCGTTACTTTCTTTGACCACCATAGATGAGTATTGTATATCTTTTGGATAATAATCTTTGATATTGTTCTGTATAGGTGTGAACAATGCATATAGGTGAAACCGAGAGCTTATCGTGTCTAAAGGTGAATTCCTATACATCTCGTGTACTACTGTTTACTCGTTTACTTATTATATACTTGTTGTACACATTTTTTTACAGTATGTATTTGCTCGATAAAATTCGCCTTAACCTCTTTTGTATCAAATATCTATAATTTGAATCTGTAGCGAAAAAAAAAACATTATTACTGCATGGCTTACTTCGTTCAAGCATGACGGAATCATCGAGGTGACTCTGTTTCTATTCCTGCCCCTGCCAACGAGTTTTAGTTCTTTAAGAGATCAGAATTGCGAATTAATGGTATCCTAACTTGTCAAAAAAAAAAAGGCTTATTTACATCTTTGGATATTTACACTGCAGAAAAAAGATCGAAAAATATTTTATAATGTGCAACAAGTGAAGTTTTTCTTTCGGTGCTAACAAGACTTGTTCGTTGTACATTCTTGTTTGTTTTGCTTCTTTAACAGTGGTTTAATTTAAACGATTAAGGTAAGAGATCAAAATGTGTTTAGTGATTGATAGTTTCCAGTATTTAATTAGGGTGTAGGACAGACTTTAGATGCTCCCCCGTAAGAGCCATCTCGATATTCAGAATAATTTCAAACTTGAGACATTTGCTTCTGCGAATACAAGATGAAGTAGTACCAAAGTTCAATTTTTTTTCGAATATAATTTGGGCAGTCCAATATATTTTTATCAATTTCATTTGTATTGATCGTACTCTCTGTTGTTTTCATCCTTATTATCCAGACGATTGTACAATTGGAAAGTTCACAATATTTTTACAATATGAATTTACAATAGGAAACATTTTGGAAACCTTTTAAATAAAATACACATTCAGTTTTACTTTATAAACAAATCTATTTTTAATATTCTGTCGTTTGCTTGTCTATATAAAACGGTCTATTAAGTGTTTTGTAGTAGACAACGTGAACTTCCTATTAAAGAATTTAAGACATTTAATGAACTGAAGAAGAGCATAAAATTTTCTAGAAAAACAAAAAAAGGATAAAATTTCATTTCCTTTCCTTTCCAAGAAGGACTTAATTAGGTGCTTGAACTGAGTACTGAAATGAAAGTGGAAAGTGCTTGATATCTCAGCGAACGAGATTCAGAAAGTAAGTTTTGTTTGTAGGAGTAAATTGCTGGCTTAGCATTGCATTAGTCACTAATTAAATTTACTGTAGTGGTCGTAGCGCTAGCGGATAGGGGGAGAACTCTCGTCTTTGTCTCTTTTCTCGGTATTTCACAAAATGAATCTAAATTAAAGAAGAGATGTCGTTTTCTCTAATGGATTATAGTATTTGAAATAATGTTGTTTCGAAGTTTCATTATTTGTGTACAGTTTTGTTGTACGTCGTGCGAAAAAGTCCACTTAGACCTGCCGCGCAATAGCAACTTTTTTTTTTCTGGGCGACGTTTTAATTGCAAAAATGAAACACACATTTTCTATATATGGCAACGCCCATACTGTCAATTTTAAAATCACTGTGATGAAAATAAATGAAATGTGTTCTTTTTAGGAGGCGATGGAGCTATCGCTTGCAGAAATACAAACACATGTGTTTAAACTTCTTCGCCCACTAGCAATTAAATTGCTCAGTTCTGAGGCTGCGGCATGTGCTCTCAGAAATCAGTAGTTACAAATAATTGCATAGTAATTTAAGTAGTGTGTATTTTGCAACAGAAGTATGTAATCGTTCATTGTGGAATTTTTTATATTTGAAGTAAAAAAAAAAAGATCAGATAGTAAATAGACAAAATGTAGAAACGTGGAACTGATATTTTCAAATAAAATTAATATATTTTGTGTTCAAACATATCATTATGGTAGTAGTTTATTAGGTTGAAAAAATTATATTTTCGGTTATAACGTCACGTTCTATCATTGTAAAATTCTCTCAAAATTAGTTCCTGAAATAAATGTGTATCCCAAGTCAGCAATATCCTAGTGTTCGTCACAAAACAGCTTGCTTTTCTGTAGTTCGCAATGGTTCGTAGTGTCCTCAAAATCTTCGAACGTTAACTCTTTTCCCGACGTCACACTATGGTGCCAAATACCGAAAACGTGGCGAAAAGTCCCCCCAAAAAAGTTGTAAGTAGGGAAGTTTTAAGTCCCTCAATAGTTAGGTTGGTACCTGCCGCCTTCAAACTGAGCGTTTACAACGGTCAGTATAAGCAGCTGACTACTTTAAGCTGCTGTAACCTCTCGTGAATGGCGAGTCGCATATCGCCACATTGAAACGCTATCGGTATTTTATATTCGACCGCGCAGAGTATTTTTTACGGTTTACTAGTTTGGCATACATTCAAATGGAAGAAACTGTTGAAAGTAAGTATATTAATTGTTATTGTATAACTTAAACAATTAAAATACGCTTGTAAATTGTCGATTTTCAAATGTCGTGATGCAAAAGTCGAAAGTCCCACGATGTCCCACGATCAAATAACTTGTTCTTATGACCGAAATCCTTGTTTAATATAGTACTACAAAGCCTGAAGCCCGTTCGTGCCCGTTTTGTATTGTTCATTTTTTATTCAATAATGTTTCCTTTTTGGAGCCATTAAACATTTCCCTGGTTTTTAGTCCTTCAAATAATTGTTTGTATTGTTAGTTTTGTTGAATTTGCTTTAACTGTTAGTAATAAAGAATCTGTGACCTCAACAAT
Source organism: Lepisma saccharinum (assembly GCA_022664845.1). Taxonomy (NCBI): domain Eukaryota; kingdom Metazoa; phylum Arthropoda; class Insecta; order Zygentoma; family Lepismatidae; genus Lepisma; species Lepisma saccharinum. The sequence continues at coordinate 28,269 of JAGDQP010004374.1, forward strand.
ATTATAGATGCCAATTTCCATTTATATATTAATATTTTCTATATTTAAGTCCTCCATATTGGATCCGCCATTTTGTTTTTTGAAAAAATAATGTCAAATTTGAATTCAGCGATCCCATAACCATTATTATATGTACGTTTTCCATTAAAAAACGATTTGCATTTATTGAACACATTTTTCAATTTCATATCCGCCATATTGGATCCGCCATTTTGTTTTTTGAAAAAATAATGTCAAATTTGAATTCAGCGATCCCATAACCATTATTATATGTACGTTTTCCAAAAAAAAAAACGATTTGCATTTATTGAACACATTTTACAATTTCATATCCGCCATATTGGATCCGCCATTTTGTTTTTTGAAAAACTAATGTCAAATTTGAATTCAGCGACATCAAAAACACTATTGTAGTGAAGTTTCTGAAAAATAAATCATGTTTTCGACTTTTCGCCACGTTTTTGGCACTTGGCACCACTGTGCGTCATAGAATGATGAAATTTTGCACACTGACGTAAGTCGGGTGACAATACAATATTCCATTGTTACTTCTATATATTTATATATTTTAAAAGTGTATTTTAATATTTTTTAAATATAGACTTCTTTATCCTAAAATAAACACTACCCTGCAACTAGCCTGGGTTTGACTGGTTGCAGAACAACGTAGGATCTGGGTCACAAAACATTTGGCTTGAGAAAATGTATCCGAGCACCGAAATAACTCGAAAAATAATAATTAAAAATACTTTTAAAAGATATACTTTTCTTAAACAATTAGTACTAAAAAGTAAAAAATATTTTTGTTGATGCATAAATAAAAAGAAAGTTCTCATATACAGTCACTGTATAAATTCTTGAATTGGCGCGCCCCATGATTTTCTTTGTAGCCATGCATAAACAAAATTATTATTATTTTTTTTTTTACTTTTTAGTACGAATTGTTTAAGAAAAGTACGTCTTTAAAAAGCATTTTCTTAAATATTTGTTTTTCTCTCAAGATGCAAAGACTCCCGTGGCTCAGGTGGTAACAGCGCGGACTTCGGATTGGTAGGCACGCGAGTTGGAAATCCTTGGCCGACCATCCTGATTCCTGACATGTTTTCGCTCTCTTTTTCCAGGCAAATGCTGGGAATGGTACCTTAAGTAAGATCCTGGCTGAAACTTTACGACTTATCGTGGCCTGAGGTAAAGATGCCATAATTAAATTCAAAGATGCAACAAGTTTTGAAATACCCCATTAAAGTCTCTGACTTGGAATTGGATGAACAAAATGACTTTTCTTTTTGATCTTAAAATCAGAACAGCCGACTGTGGTAGCCGCGAGATCTCAGCCGTCAGACCAGCTACGGTTGGGGGTTTTCATCCCGGCTGGGCCATGGATGTAATGGGATTTTAAAGACTTAACATCTAGTGGAATCGAGACGGGCCTCAGTCATTGGTTATTAAAACTACACAAAATACAAAGTTATTTATAAAGTCAGAGTACAACATGCAGTCGTTTATGTGAAATCCATTTAGATGCTGACAGGGAGACCATATGAGATCATATCGGAAACCACCCTGAAAGTTTGCTAAGAACATCTACATGCTGTAGAGAGCTAATATACATAAAATGAGACGTCCATATTAACTGCAAGATACCGAGATGAGATATGTACAAACAAGTGTATTTTTGATGACAACAACAGAATTAACTTCAGCTTCACTTTTGTCCTGGAATGAAACAGCTCCGAGTTGTAGCGTCACTTCCCACCAGAGCTGAAAAATGTCACCTGGTCAATCGTTTCATTCGGGTCAAGTTTTGGACCGAGTCTGTGCTTGAGACCCGGTTTCAACCTGGTGACCCGGAGGGCAGAGCAGAGATTTTATTAATTTCTTACTTTTGAACAGTGTTTCTTTCAGGGCTTACCGGATCGGAGGTGTAACCTTCAGAGCACAAAAAATAAGACGCCGAAAATAACCAGTTCAATATAGTTCTCAGACCGGTTCAATCGGGTCATTTGGATGAAGTTACAGACCGGGTTATCTATGTTTGGGTCATGTCGGGTCAGCGAAAGTTACCCGGTTTGAGCTCTGCAGTTCCCACACCGCAGTACTACTCACTAGGCACGTATTTAGGGGGACTCCCCCCCCCCCCGAAATTCATGTTTTTAAATAGGCAAAATTACATGGATTTTAGGGAAAACTCTGAAGTTCGGGACATCCAGACCCCCTAAATACGTCCATGGTGAGGAGTTGTATGGTGTAGAAAGTGACGATACAACTCACCAGTGTTTCATTCTAGGACGAAAGTGAAACAGAAGTGACCCCTGTTGATTGAACCATAAAAAATAAACTTTTTGTACACTTCGGCCAATATTCCAGCCCTGTCTCGGTACCTTGTAGTTCATATGGGCGGCTAATTTCTTCTATATTACCTTTCTATATAGGGCGTAGATTCTTCTAGCAAAATTTAGGGCTAGGTTTTTATATAATCTCATTGACTGTCTTCTTGTTAGTGTAATGAGTAAAACTCTCTTGCTTTAAAATCTGAAGTGGGAGTAGCCAAATTCGGATATTCGAAATCCGGACCTTCGGGGTTTCGGATATCCGGTCCAACGGATTCGTGCTATTTCGGTCGCAGATTCAAAGACCCAGCATTCGGACTTCGGTATTATGATCCATCTGAAACTGCGATGCCAAATGATGAATGGCCCTGGCCAATACCTTCCCCATCCTCTGCTTATCTCATTCCGTCCTGAGTTGAAAAATCACAAAAGGTCGTAAATAAAGAACTATTACAACCAACTTAATACAATTTAGTCTATCTGAAACTCGAAAAATATATTTTATAGAGATAGTTGCGCATTTGATTGTTATTATTTTCATGTTCAAAATTAGTTGATATGAACATTTTTAACGTCCTTTAGTTTTCCTGCAGTACATGTTTTATTTCTCAAAGCAGATGAATCTGGGAAAGGCGTTTCGTATTTTTTTTCTACATATCTTTACGCTTAAAAGGAGGAAGACATGTTTTTGATCTTTTAAAAATGCAATGTTTATTGTGTAGTGACTGATAACTACGTCACAGGGCAAAGGGTAGGAACACATGTGGCTATACTTGGTTGGCGATGATTGAAAGTGGGGTTAGAAGAGACAAGAACCCCAAGAAGGTGCTGTCGATTATTTGTTTTCTTTTTGTAACTCTAATATATGAGGAGCTTGTTTGAAAACACCACTTATGACATTTTTAAAGGTTTTCGTTTTTTTTTTTTTCTTGTTACATCGAGATACATATGCCTGACTAAAATAACGTTCAAAACTGTCATAAATCGTGTTGAAATTAAAAGGAAAAAGTCACTTTTTTGTTTCAAAGACCTCATTTAAATCCTTAAGAATATTAATTCCAAACTCCCCATAAGTCACGTCGGTATTCTTTGACTACATTGAAAGCGTAACCTTTGGTTGTTATTCAATTTCTGATCGTTGTTTATTGTTAAACTCCTACTCAGCTGTTTTGAAGAGGAATCTTAGAAACTTCCCTAGCCTCAGTAATGCTTCGACTGTTCCCAGTGTAAACTGTATGTAAGTCATGAGAAAAGAGTAGACGTAAATAGACTATTAACATTTCTAGAATTCAGTGATGACAATCGAGCATTCTATAAAGAAACACTAAGTAGTGAAAACGTAGAAATTGATGAGGAACTCTTATACGAAGATTTTGAAGAACTTTTCGTATAATTAATACTGTTGTAAAAAGCTTCAGGTAATAATCAAGAATGTAATGGAGGGTATACGGGTTACATGCGTAGGACCAACACGACGTTGAACCAACACGGCGTTGGACCAACAATAAAATTGACAACGCCCTAGATATATAAAACCTAAAAACATAATAAAAATATTATCTTATATTTTTTTTTGAGGGGGTACCTGCGTAGAATCAACACAGTGTTGGACCAACACCGGCATGAAACCAACATTTCGTAGAACCGGCGTTGGACCAACACGGCGTCGATGCGAAAAATGCATAAAAGAATGATGTTCGTTATTGCTCAGTACATTGATTTTGTAAAATATTATGACTTAAGTAGTTTCTGCAAGAAAATAAAGTTCTGTTACGTTGTTTCGGCCTAAATCACAAATCAGATTTCATTTACATTTTGGTATGTTTTTTTTATATAACCATACACAGCATATACCGCTGAAGAATGTTCCATTAAAGGAGGAACTATAGCAATAGCCCTATTAGGTTTTCGTTTCTCCTGTAAAATTTGCTATGTATTAGTGAGTAGTGACCGAATATTGTATGACTGGTTTCAAAAGTCTTTCAATCCATGTACATCTCACTAATTTCTTCTCTCTCTCTCTCTGTCCCTCCTCCTCCTCGTCTCAACACTCCAAAATGGAGAGTAAAAAAAAAACGTAAAAGAACATTGTTTGATAGTCGAAAAAAAAAAACGAATTAGGGAAGAGTACGATGATGTATCCATGCCCCAGATATCTAAGATCCGGATATCCGGATCCGTTTGGCTATCTCTAATCTGAAGACGTCGACTTCGAAACTAATCGTACCTAATTTTGGTTTTAATTCTTACATCCTTCTTAGTATTGTTAAGCGTTTCGACTTGAAAAAAAAAAAAACATCGCAAGATGGTCAAATATCGACAGTGAAAATTTTGAAATTTTATAGGTTAAGTAATGCAGTTGCCAGCGATTTGATATACTTGTATAAAAATAAATATGTTCATTTTTCTGCATTTAGAAATAGCTTTCAGAACAGTGAAGATCACAGTCATAACACGTAATAAATTTTCAATTTATTTACGGCCTTTAGGCATCTCACGCTCAGGTTAGGAGAGGATGTTGCCAGGGCCTAGTTTTGTAGGTATCATCCAAGCATTTGTATGGTGTGAACTCAGGGAAAAACCTCAAATGTGATCTTTTGAGATGACATTTCGTTACTTTACGTATATCATTCTATTCTTCAAAATGAAAGGAGCAATTTCTCATCCTTTCAGAGTAGTTCACAACGGATCATGGGTATTAGTCAAGAGGAGACGGAGTGTGAACCGGAAGTAGTGTGGTTAAGCTAACTAAACCAATCTCCGGCGGCTGAGTTCCATGTTTGTGCGTAATAAATAATAATAAAAATACTCATTTAGCTGACTTTAGCTAACTCATAAGAATGTGATGTATTACGTAACAGACTGGAATTTATAATATTCGACTAGGGCGCCGTGTCACACTATACAGCACACACGAACTGTATAAATATAGCTCCCAAACCGATTCTTGCAATTAGCTATCGTAGCTACATGGCTAAGACGTCGGCTTATGTAGTAGCAGATCCGGGTTCGGAACTCAAAGGGGTGAAGTTTTTACTTCGTTTTTCTCTTTTAAAAAGCACTTTTTAAGCTCAAATCTAAATCGAAGCATGTTTCTAATCAAGTGTTAGGTTAAGAAGTTAGGTTCGGTTCTTTTATTTATCCGCGATGCAATGCTACATTTTTTTTACTTCGCCGCAGCGCTAATAGAGAACACTGTAATCCTGTAGACGGACGTGTTGAATCGTTGGTAGGAAGGTTGGGGTTTCTTCCTACTCAGGCTACCTTTTTTCTCCTTTTGAAACATTACTTTTTTTTACTTTTTATTGAGTAGTTTTCATTTTAAAAAAGAAACTTTCTTCTAAAAATAGGGAAAATTTCCTGTGGACTATGATTAGAAGTTCATTTAAAAGGATTACATTAGACCTACCATCGAAAAGAGCTATGATAGATCACACTTGTTTTTTCGAGCGAAAATTTCTCAAACTTTTCTCCGATTGAAAATCAACTTTTTCTGCTATTGTAAGATGAAATATTCCACTAAATTCGAGCGAGATTCCTTTGTTCTGACTTTAGCTGGGGGGGGGGGGGTCTCAGTGTTTTATAGGCAGGTTATGTGTAAGCTTTATATCAAATTCAGAGGGGATATACCTAAAAGAGGAGCTCATCCTGTTGTAATTAAAATTTCAAGTTGAATACGAAATTAATCCATTGCGTAACACCGTATCTTCCTGATTTTTAAACGTTTTCTTTAAGAACATACATACAACTAAAGCTGTGTTCAATACTTTCACGACAATTTTCCATATTTTAGAAATTTATTGTTTTTTTTTTCAACGTTTCTTTTTACAAAACTACATTCTCGAAAAACAAAACTAAGAGACGATAAAACAAAACACGGAGCAAGTTTTGTTTTTGTCGCTTCGTAACAGCTTATGTAAACGTACCAACAACTTAGCTCACCTTAGCTAGGCCAACTTGAGCAATTTTAACAAGAAACAGGAGATTTATGACTTGAGAAATGTTCATGGTAATTTCCATAGTGGTGAAGTTTACCCATTGTATTCTGTCTCTTTGCGTTAGTAACTTTACTTAAAATATGTAAGCATTCAGCTCCTGATTTTTTTTTAAAGGAAATTGTCTGTTTGTTTTGTCTTTATAGTATGTTTTATTTAGACTTTTCACTGATAAACATTCTAGAGGTGTATTTCCATTGACTAAACAAGAAAAAATTAAAATAAAGATGGATCATATGTACTTCGTTTTTCGACATAGATAAAAATCTAGTTCTGATATGGTAAATTAAGGTTAGTTTAAAGCAACCATCCCTAAAACTAGATGGTAGCACTAGTTTTGTATGGTTTCTAATGTGTGTGTGTACTTTTATATCGTTGTACGAAATTGCGAAGCTGCTCCTACAAATTCAAGCCTGAGAGTTCATACTTTCAGGAAAGAAAGTTCAAAATCATTTCAACAGTTCTTTTCTTTTACTGTCTTTGTTAAAAGAGGTTCATTTGTTTAGGTTTAGATATTCACTACAACAATCAAGCGATTTCAACAATGGACGAAAAAAAAAAACCCGGCACGGAATGATTACGAACTGTCTTCTTTGAAAGTTTGAACTCAGGAACAGCATTGCAATTTCAAACAACGAAAAACGCATTCGAGATAAACGGATTTCTAGGTTTTACACTAATTTAATATGTATCGATAAATCATATTTCTGTACAAAGCAAACTGGGGGCCTCTGCTTTTCACTTCATATTGTACAATTCCCTACTGCCTCTGTAAGATATACTCTCGCTACTTCCCATTTTATGGTTAAACGAGTTTAATTACTGTTTGCAAGAATAATTATATTGCTTTTAAGTTTTATTTAACTTATACAGTATGTTGAGAATACAGTAGTCCTATTTTCAAGACGTAAGTCCATCGCAGTTTTGAGGAATGATATCTATTGGCGATTAACTCTTCCCGAAAGAGTAAAGGAACACCTTTGTATACGTACCATACCTACATTCACCTGGTGAACGGAGGCTAGATTGATTCATGCCATTGCGTTTCTCGAGTAATGCTTATTTTTTACAAATAATAAAAGCCTAATAATAATAATAATAATAATGTTGCAGTTCGATTTGAAAGTCACCATTTTATTGATCAATTGTTCATTAATTATGAAAAAGAAGGAATGATCATGGGTATATCTGGAGGCATACTGTAATTATGTTTAATTTTTTTTTTTTTCAAAAGATTAAAACATCATTTCCGAATGACGAAATTGTTTCTTGAATGGTAATTTTTGTTAGTTGGTGAAAGGTTCGACAAAAGCAGAAACCATTAATTATAATTTATCAGCATTAACCCAAATGGAGTTCTGATGTTCATATTATTTCTTGACCTCCCCGCTTTCCGCACCTCCCTTCTGAAGGCCTAAAACATTTATTATTATGATGAAAGGCTCAAGTCGGCTTTAGTGTCGGTTTTTTTTTGTGTTTTTTTTTTGTTATGCCTAGAACCCAGAGGCGTGGTTATGTAGATTTGTTTTCAAGAGTGAAAGAGACTAAGTCATTAAACACAAAAATGAGGTGACCTTCAGCTGGTTATTTAGGTATCGATAACCCTGCATAGCCTTTTTTCAAAGAGAGAAAACATGAGAGTCAGAACTGCGTAAGTCACAAATCCTTGTTCTCGAGAAAAAATTAAAAAAAAAACTTTTTACATACTTTTCTTAAACAATTCGTACTAAAAAGTAAAAAAAATATTTTTGTTTGTGCATGACTAAAGAGAGGAAATACGGGGCGCGTTCTCATATACAGTCACTCTTGAATTGGCGCGTTCCATGCGTTTCTTTTTAGTCATGCATGAACAAAATTATTTTTTTACTTTTTAGTACGAATTGCTTAAGAAAAGTATGTCTTTATAAAAGGTTTTTAAATTATTTTTTTACCCAAATGCTAAAGTGTTCTGCAAACCAGTCAAACGCCAAATCGTTGCAGGCTAGTATTTATGGGTAATAAATATAAAAATAAATTTATAGAAATATATGAAAGTAACAATGGAATATTGTATTGTCACCGGACTTAACGTCGCTGTGCAAAATGTCATCATTGTATATGACGTCGGGAAATGAGTTAAATCAGTTGCAACATTTGAGGACACCATGAACTACTGTGAACGAAATGAGAGTAAAAACTACTTCCTTCCACATAGTAACTAAATAGAAAGACTACTTAATATGCTTACTTTTTTTTTTACATTATTAAATATGTTTACAACCAGAATCATGCAACCATTATGTGAGGCCTTCAAAATACTATACAAAACTGCATTAATCACGTGACTCTCAGTTACAGATACCATAGTAGTAAACGAAAAAAAAAATGTTGGAAATAAAGGTCATTTCTGTTTAAAGATCATAACATTCTTAACCACAGATTCGTTTCTATTTTAATATGTGAAATAAGATTGTTCTTATCCCCACTAGTTGTCGGGCCTACTATCTGACTAAAAGGGCACCTCGAGAGAAAGCAACGGATAAACGACGAACAGCAGCTATGTCTCATGCTACACTCGTTCTCGACATGTATGGGTGGGAAACTAATTCGACTACCAGAGAAAGTAAAACACTGCTCAGTGTGTAATTACCACTTTAAAAAAATAATAGTAATATAAAAACGAAGAGGCAGACATTTTAAAAATAAATACTGTATGCAAATGTGCAACCGTGTGTAAGTCTTGATTTCTGCCTAGATAAGATGACCAGACGTACTATTTTTAAGAGTATTATACTCTTATAAAGGTTCAAATGCTCTATACTCATTTTTATTAGAAAATCTCTCTTTTTCCTTATCTTTACAACTGTTAACGTATTTTCGAATCGATTGTCTTGTGAAATATGTACATCGTACAAAAAAAATGTAGTTAAAAGTTAAGCATCATCTGATCTAATGAGAGAAAAAGTGCACGTACTATGCTTTCAAGTGTAGTTATACTGTAAAGCTATTTACGTGTTAATATCACCAGATCGCTTGAACTACTGTGGCGATTTCCTATTCTCTTATTCTTTTCTTTTTCTAGACGTATTTGTATCATCTTGTAACTTTTCGAAGAAACTTGGATGAACTCTTGCTGTGACGGAAGATGATTAGATTTTGACGTTGGCTAGAAAAATGAATAGGAAATAAAATCAGAAGCGTACAATTATCGAATTCGAATCAATAAGGGAAGTCGAAACACTTTCGAATTGGAATACAGCAGTAGCGTCCCTAGGATATGTGTGGCTCTGGGTAAAGTCCTTTCGCAGGGCTCCTCTTAGTAGATAAGTTGATTAATAACATTATTTTCTGCCTATGTTACGGTGGATTTGCCGAAGTGCAGGGCCCCCAGAGGCCATCTCCTTCCTGCTTTATAGGCGAAAACTAATCCCAGTATTCAACCTTACTTTCATATAGTTAATGCTTGCATGTGCGTCTGTATAGCATAATACTCTTTTATACCAACAAATTTCTAGTAACACTAGCCTAGCGGCTTTCGTTTGAGGCACTAGACTCAGTGCATATAGTGCAAAATTACCTTTAACAATTATTACCAGATGACAAACAGCCATTTATATCGTGGTCGCTAAACGCAATTCTGAAATAATTTCTCTGTATCTACTTTGGTTGAGCCGCTAGCCTGCGTGACAGACCGATCGACAGACAGACAAGCAAACCGAAATTGAAATTGAGTCAATATTTATGGGGAGAGGTGAATCCACGGATAAAAAAAGAAATATTAAGGTAACTACTTTGTAAGTTTCATGAATAATTTAGACAAGTGGTCTTAGAGGATTTTGTCAATGAGTAATAAGTGACTGGACTGGAGATCTGTTTGGAAATAATGTCTTTTGTATCCGTAACGATTGAGTACTAATGTAAAAGAATTCGATGCACGTGCCATTATTTCTAGAAACACATAACATATAACAATAAGTTTATATGCGCATGCGAAGTTTGCCATTCGTTACATATTTTTAGAAATTGAAGACTTTCCAACTTACGAGAAAAAAGCAGTTTTTTTAAAAAATTGTATTTCCATATTAAACATCCCACGTCCCATCCAGTAGAAGTACCAAGCAATGTGTTTAGACTTTGACTTATACAGTAGGTCTAACAACGTATGTTATTTCTTATTTACTAAAAACCTTGTTTAGTTAGTCTTCAATTAACTCGCGAAGAGCAAACGTAGAAACAATATTTTCTTCATTGGTTCTCACAGAGTAGCTAAATGAACGTACCGTAACTAATAATTAAGCCATTCATTTTCCTTTTAAAGGATTTTCCTATTGTCAAATTTAACGTGAAGATGTCAACACCAGTCTTATTCTTGCTACATGTAAGAATATTTTCGTGAGTTCTCCAATCATGTAGAAATACGATAGAAAGCAGGATTTCCATTTCGAGGCTTTTACTGTTTTGTTTCACTTAATTGCTACATGGAGTACAAACAGTAAACAGTACAACATTTTCTTACAAGCTTTAAATGTTAATTCATGTTGCACCAGTGAATGGCATAAAACTTCACAGCTGCTCACAATAGCTATATCAGATTTTTCTCTCTCACATGCATTTCTCCAGAGACCATTATGCAATAAAACACGCCTTTCTTAAGCATTTACAATCACGCGCTTGTATACAAACATCCAGTTCATTTTTCCGACGCTTTTACTTATTAATGTCAGTTTCTTCACTCTGTTTCTACATACAGTAAGCTATATCAATCTCATGTTGAAGTGTACTTAGTCATGGTATGTTAACAATGCAGTATCTGTCATCAAAGACTCGAGAAACTCTGAGATAACCTCAACCATCTGTTGAGAAAGGATTTCTTGTGTTTTGGCGTCAAGTATATTCCTCATCTTAATTTTTTAGTCCTCTACAAATGTTTGCAAGTAAATATCGTAAAAGTAAACACACACGCACAGACCGAGCAGCCGTAGCTCAGTAGTAGAGTGTGCCAAAGCATACAAGTGATATTTACTAGCAAAAAAAAGTTCGTGGTAATGTTAATTTATTTATTTATTGAACACAACAGGTTAATAACCTAATTGTGGTGTTCAACATACACATACAACATTTTCTACATATACACATAGATGTAATATACATATTTGGAGCTGCATGGTAACATATTCTGCATAAAGTATTCATGATTTTATATAAGAATGGAATTCTCTCATATTTATGTTAAATATATCAATCTCAGGACATTCTTTAAGAATACAATTATATAAAGAGCACATTCTCCGAATAGGCGATATGTCCATTGCTTTAGTCCTTTGGGCCGAGAGATGGAAGACAGCATTACGCGGTCGAGTTACTATATGTGGTACATACAGTCCTAATTCAGATAAGCTTTCTGAGTCGAATTTACTGTGTAAGAGCTTGTGTTGGAAAGTTAAGAGAAAATTAACTCTTCTGTCTTCAAGAGATTGTAACCTGTACTTATTTACCAGGTCTAAGTACTTTTCAAATTTAGAATAGTATATTTCAGTTTCTTTGTATGTCAAAAATCGTACAAATTTAGACTGTATAATTTCAGTTTGCCGAGTCTTTTGTGTATTACGATCCCATATTATTGCAGCGTATTCTAACTTTGATCTGACATATGCCGTATATAAAGCTTTTAAGATATCATTCGAGAAGTCGCTTGATAACCTCATTGCAAACCCGAGGTTCCTGTAAGCTTTGCTAACAATACGATTTATGTGCGTGTCGAATGACATATTAGATTTAATGGTTACACCAAGATCAGTAATAGAATCGACTCGAACTGTGGAGAGTCATTAATATTGTATTCAAATTTTAAATAGTTTGATTCTCTCGTATATGACATTACACTACATTTAGTAATGTTTAATAATAGCATGTTTGTTTTGCACCAGTTGGAGACTGCATTAATATCATTTTGTAAGGAGATCGCGTGCTATTCGGAGGAAATACTACAATGAATTTTTAAATCATCTGCAAACAGAAGTTTGTTGGAGGATCTTATAACAGCAGGCAAATCATTTACAAATAATAACAAAAGAGATCCAAGGTTCGATCCTTGAGGCACACCAGAATTTACAACATATTCCTCGGTTATAATATTTTTGTAACGAACACGGTGTTTACGGTGACACAAATAGGATGCTATTAAGTGGCGAAGTTTTTATGAGAAGTTGAATGTTACAAGCTTGCTAAGTAAAATGTCATGATTAATGACATCAAAGGCTTTCGAAAAGTCTGTGTAAATTACGTCTACTTGACCTTTATTATCAATGTGCCTAGCTAAGAAGTGAGTTAATTCAACAAGGTTAGTTACAGTCGATTTATTTGGCAAGAATCCATGTTGGAAGGGCGAGATAATTGAGCGAACGTGTGAGTATATACGTTCATGTATAATAATTTCGAATACTTTGGCTGGCGCAGATATTATGGCAATTCTGCGATAATTTTTTAGATCATTACTCTTGCCACCGCTTTTAGGGATAGGACAGATATCGGCAAGTTTCCATTTGGCAGGAAATTCACAGGTTGCTAGCGATTTATTGAAAATTACTTGTAGTGGATATTTAAGAACTTTAGAACAGCTTTTGATAATATAGGATGGGACTTTGTCAGCCCCGAAAGATGTCCGAGGTTTCAGTTTTCTTTTTATTGCTTTTTCTACGTCCTTCAGTTCAATGTGTTCAAGAAATAATTTATCTAAGATTTCAGAACTATTGTATCCAGTTAAAGTAAGATTATATTTTGACATATTGTATGCTACTTGAAAATGTTTCATGAATTCATTCGCAATAGCTGTTTCCTCACTTAATTGCTGTTCCTTGTAATTAAGTACATTGTATTCTGACTTCCGTCTTTTATTTTTTATATATGTCCAAAAGCTTTTGGGATCAGTTAAAATGTTAGTATCACAATTGCCCAAATAAGTTCTATAGGCTGCAGATATTTCTTTTTTGGAAAGAGTACGTAATTCTTTAAATTTATTATAGTGATAATTAACATCTCCGATTGCTTGTTTCCATTTTTTATGGTGAAATGCCTTTTTCTTGATTAGTTTAATTATGAGATTTGAAAACCAGATAGGGTACTTTAGCTTAGATCTTGTTCGTGGTATACATTTATCGAAAATGGCATATAATCTATATATAGAACTGAGTAAAGGGACGCTTATTTCTCAAGAACCATACACAGAATGGACAAGGTCAATGATTCATTCAATTGCATATGGTCTGTAGATTATAGCAAAAATACAATATCATATGTTGGTCACCGCTGGGCTGAGCTATGGGGGTGCAAGGTCCCCATAAGAAATACATGGGGTGTCATTCTATCAATAATGATAACTACTAATATTAGTGTTCATTCCATACTTTTCTGGGTCGCTGAGATGAATAGTGATAGTTTCAATACTTCACAATCTCAAGTTCATCCCCCACCCCAGGGGTTGGGGGTGGAATGGGGTGACATTTTAAAAATAATCGAAGACGACCGATATAAGTGTCGAATTCATAGTTTTGGAGGTCGCTGAGTTCAACGCTAACACTAACACTTTCGATGTCCTTAAGGTACAAGTTAAGTCCCCACCCGACGGGAGGATGAAAAGGCGTGACATTTTAAAAATAATCGAGTCGTTCCCGAAGGGAACTAAAATTACTGGTGTATTATAGAAAGAGTCAACAGTATCATCAACCGTTAAGCTATCCGATACACTTTTCCAATTAGCTGACGCAATGTCGCGATACAATTGTTCGTAATTGGCTTTGGAAAAGTTGTAATTAATTGTATGTGGTTTTGTTATATTTTTTATCCGCTTGTCGTACATAAATTCAGCTGATAATGCAAGATGATGAGCATCCACAGGAACGATCGAGTCGGGTTCATGCGTTACAACAATATTGTGAATGTTTGAAAGCACCAAATCTAATGTTTGACCATATTTGCTTTTAACGTTGTTGAAAGATTTTAAATGGTAAAAGTTCATCAAATTATATAATTCATGGCAGGTTGTTGTTGAACTAAGAAAATCAAAATCAGTTCCTGTCAACTCAGGAATATTGTAATCGCCTATTAGGAGAATGCTGCTTTATGGTGGTAATACACTATATAAAAAATCAAAATAATCTTGGAATACTGAAATAGGTGACACGGGTACAATATAGACAACACACACAAATAAAGGCCATGTTTTATATTTAACCCGAAATATATGAGATACAATATTGTTACATTTTGTACATGGACACATTAAGGTTTCTTAGTATAAAATATGACAATTGTATTTCACATATATTTCGGGAAAGAGGTCTTTTTTTTTAATCGTCAATGTCATTTATCTCCCTCGACTTCTGGAGTCGACACAAAAGTGATTCTTTGTGTGAATTTATTAGCTTTTCTGTAGGTTTTCATTGTGTTAGATGTTTTGTGTTTAACTATTTCATATCGTTGCTTTGAAGTTAGAAAGATCTGTCGGTACAAATTTACCTATTCCCTTAAAAATCCTTCCTGTATCTTAGATTCTTCCTGTATAGAGACCGTAACACTGAAAAGTACTGCCCTCCATGGTAGAACAAAAACTGGTTGTATGGAATGATGCCAGTTCACTTTTCTTTTTTTTTTCACAATGTCTTTCCAAGTCAATTACAATCTTTCTAGTATTGCAGTTATAAAAGAACTTCAGTGTAAGAAAAGAAAGGGGAAGTTCAAGGTCAACAGCATCAATAACTGACAACAATGTAGCAAACCAGCTTTTGAAAATGGCACTGACATTGTCTTGTCTGGCTCTTCCGTTATCACTAAATTTTTTGGCTTCCCCGCTGTGAGTGAGTGGGTAGAACTAGTTTTATGTAGCACTTGCTGTCCATCGGTTGGTCATGCAACGAATTGTTCTTTGTTCATAATTCTTGTAGGACAGGTAGTTTTACTTATTGGTGACTAGCCTGTTGAAAGGTTATCAACAAGAAAATGTTACATTGAAGGTAATAGAAGACAAAAGTGCGCTGACATGGTGGAATTAAACACCAAATGGCAACAGATGGAAACCTCTAAGAAAGAGAGAGGAAGATACCCGTTCATTATATTGTTGTTGTTGTTTTTTTTTTTTAGATGAGCTTGAAAGTGTAATTTAGATTAAAGCTCCACATTTCGTTGCTTGTCACTCTGCCTATCCTATGGCTAAAGCCCGTCACTGGGTCTTTCTTAAATTTTGCTACATAAATAGGGGTTTGTTTTTTTCAAAAGAAGTTCTCGCCTCCATTTAGAATTGAGCACCAGTACTCGTTGTCAACAATAATCACTTGAAAATAGCTAAATAAGTAAATACTAATCTGAAAGTAGCTAAAAGCGTACTTGCCAATGTTAGAATTTGGCGTGTTTGTCTCTAGAATAGGTACAAAAGTTAGCTAAATTCTTGTGCACACTATAGAAAAATTAGAATCTTTTGTAGCTAAATTAGTATTTAAAATAGCTAAATTTAGCTATAAAGTCGCTAATTTGGCGACACTGCCAATATTGCTGTTGGTATTGGTACATTCTCTCCCAAACTTTATATGACTCATATAAAATCGTCAACATTCTCATTAATATATGATAAAAGAAGGTGCAAGTGATTGTGTCTGAGTGTGTGGTTCAAGGCATTCCCGTGGGTCGATTCAGATTGGGTTATTAATTATTATATTTCAACTCTGATATATATATAAGCAAGAAATAATTAAATATAAGTTGCATAACACCGACCAGGTAGCCGTGCAGTGTATGGCGTTAGGCCAGCGACTTGAAGGTCGTAGGTTCGAATCCCGCCAGGAGCACGCCTTTGTGGACTTTAAGTAGCAGTGCCTTCGCAATATAATAGTGGCGGGTCGAAGTCAAAAGTTTCTAGACAAAAATAAAGGTAAGTTACATGTTCCTTTCTCTGAATGTGAATTTATAACTTACAAATATCTTTTCATTACGTATAATTTTCTTTAGCAAGTCAGGATTGGTCATCCAATAATAATATTAAAGACTCTACAGGAATATTGTTACGAATTGTTCTCGGAAACTTGCACTATAACTCCATTAATGTAGAAAAAGTGGATATGATAAAAAATGAACCCGGACGAAGAAACTATGCTTACAAAGAAGACATCTCTGGGAAACAGAGGTCGTCAGAGGATTTCTCTGAAGCATCGGAATACCTTTATGACGAATATTGGCATATGAATAAAGGTTGATATATATATATATAATGGACAAGACTATTATTTCACTGATAAAGCTACAGTACTAATAATGGCAACGAGTATGTTTCACGAAACCCACTAACGAACAATGGAATAACGCAGATTGAGATGAGATACATTGGAAGAAATGGCTACTACATCATTATTAAGAATTTGGACAAAACGATTTAAAGCGATATAAATGTATTTACAATGATTAATTGATATAGTATGGAACATAAAAGATCAGGTATTTGACAAGATACAACAACACAGTATATATCAAGATCGATTTAATTTTTATTCGTTAAGGCAAGAACAAAATCAATCTCTTTTGTAATTTGTAGCAATTTTGAAACTCCTATTCTTTGCGACTTTGGTTCCAACTATCAAGCAAGATTACTAGAACAATTTATATCGGGTATTGCCAATCTCGGACATCAGACAATACTACTACAAAAACAAGCTTTGAATCTAAATAAAGCTATGAATTCGTTATTTTGTCTACAAGAAGCTTAGACAAAGATGGAAACATGATAATTGTAAATCTCAGATCACACAGGATAGTATGAAGACAAGTAGGAATGTGAACAATGGACAAAATGGTTTCAAACACAAACCGTGTACTCACTGTGGTAAATTTCACGCATATCAGAAGTTCCAGCATATATTACAACATGCTATCGATGTCGCAAATGTAGATCTCGCTTACAAAAGATTTTAGATAGCACAGAAGATTCAGTTTCTAAAATACCAAGCCAGACGAAATATCAACTGTTTCAACATGAAGGCAACTTAATAATAAATACGATTTTGAATAATCAAGAATTAGCAATGTTTAACTTAAACCCGAACACAGAAATCCAAATGGTAACGGACAGTGAATTAGGAAAGCTAGAAGTCCGAACTTCATATAAAGTTAGGACTAGGCGAGAGCAAAGTACTGAGACTGTATCGGGGAGAAGCTAAAACACACAGCAAGGAAGATAAGAAGCAAGCAGCAATTCAGACTGACTTAACGCATTACTCTGATAAGAATACGCAGACCGCACCAAAGGATACAGCAGAAATTGGGTTGCAAACCATTGATAATTTCCTATTTGAGAGAGGATTTGAAGGTGATACGTTACAATTCTTACCAGTGTAGAGAAAACACATATGGCAGAAGTGGCTAGATACTGGCCAAGCTTGGAGGATTCAGCAGGACATATGTGCACGTGTTTAATGGAGTATATATGAATGATGATGATGCTTACGCTAAAAAGAAGATGATGATGATGATGATTTATTGGTGATGACATGACAGTGACTTTGAATTTTGATTGGTAGAAATGTCAGTCAGGTGGATTCTCTGGACGACTTGTAGAAAGACATTTCATTAATTACGATTGATCCAGACCATGGACTTCGGTTCATCTGAGAGGAGGGGTGATTGTTGGGATGATTAAGTAATATGTATTTTGAATATGACAGTAATAGGATTGTTGTTATTGTAATAATGCTTAAATGTTCTATGACGATCAATATAGGATTCCTGGTCAGATTCATAATTGGAGGATATATCTGATTACCTTTATGACGAATATTGGCATATGAATAAAGGTTGAGATATATGAACACACTATTATTTCACTAATAAAGCTACACTACTAATAGTGAGGAGGGACTCAGTTGGAGGTACTGTTCAATATTCTCCTGGGACTGAGGATAACACTGGAAAACTTCAGTCATTATATGATGCCTGGCACGAGAGCTTGAACTGGAAGACCCAGCTGCGATTTCCGTGATCACAATTAGAAACTGAATGTGGAATATTTTTCTTTTCTTTGATTTTGAGTAACTTCAGAATGCTCCTACCTCATATAAAAGCCAGATTCTTCAACAAATATATCATAGACATTCACATATGCGACAGTATCAACTCCCCCCTTCCTCTCGTCATCCTCATTGAAGTAACGATTTAATGCCACTCAGGTTATAGGGACACCAGCAGATTGCCTTGACCCTATCCTCCTGTCAGTTCCCTTCCTTTCTAAAGTGATTTACTGGATCCGGCAGTGCCGGCTGACTCCTCCGATAGTTGGTCGTCGGTCGAATAATAGCTTGACTCTTCTAACATTCACGCACAAATCACTTGACACGCATACATACACATATACTTACGTAATCATGAGAATTTCCCAGTAATGTCACTGACCAACCTCAACATGGAAAACTCATACCTTTCCCTCAGTTCTACGCGTTGTCTCGTCTCTCGGAACGGTATAGATAATTACGTTATCATGTATTTTGTAGAGAAAGTGGGATGCAATGTTGTTTTTTTTTCTTTTTTTTGACTGTCATGCATGAGTGATCATGTTAGCACTAAATTAGAATCAAGCCTTCGTATTCAAATTTCGCTCCACACACATGCCACACAATGGTCAATTAAAAAGAAAAAAATATTCCCACATCTCACCTCCTCCCACAACAATCATTGGTTGTCCTTGTTCAACTTATATATTCAGTACGTTCGGAATATTACTCAATGTGCATGGATGTATGATGTATGGGTACGTGCTTAGAATAAATTTTTGCTGTTTACGTAACTTTGATTTCAGATTTGCTCGTTCCTCATACTTGATAACCTTTTGTTCTTATGCAACGTCATGATATATGTTGATTGGAATGAGATTTTTTAGAAAAAGGAACTAACATTTGCATTTATCCATATTTGCAAAATTTCCTGTAAACATGTTGATATGGTCGAAATTATTACTGTATTTATAGTTCATAAAGCACAGCAACAGAAACTTTATCTGGATGTTTCTCAAAACTTTTTTTTTTTTTTTTACTTTCCCAAACAAAATAAATGGGAACTTATTAAAGTGGTGCCCATACTTTCTGAAACTTCGCTAACATTTTATCACAGAATATTTACCCTGAGTATGGTTCTTTTTTATATATCAAAGCATTATGTTAATACAAGCGTTAGGCCTATATTGTACAATAAATTCCGTCTTCTGGGGTAGCTTTGGGTACGAGAGAGCTTTGGGCAAGAGTGGCGCATCGATATTTGACAGGTTTTCCTGGTTGCTTCGTGAATAATTCAAGTCGGAGATTTTGTGCCAATGTAGGAGTGTGAAGTTGACTTACGTCATTATTTATCGAAATACATCATCATCATTGATGACGATGCCTTGCCCACTTCGTCCGCCTTTAACTTCGAAACTGTGCGTGTGGTCACGGGTTGAGATCCCGCCGGGGTCTATTGAACGTAAGTGGTTTGGAACCCACTTTACCGAAGTCTCGTTCTTAGAAGCTCACCAGCTGGTTTAGGACGTTACTAACAATTCATTTACTCTAGCCTCGAAACTACGCTTTATTGTACACATCTTCAAAGGAACGTTTTTGGTTTTCAGTAATTACGTAGAGAAACTCAATTGTAATTTTAAGACAATTCCTTTAAAAGATTCAAACTTTATTATATTAAAATATTTCGACTTTAAGTTCCAACTGATGGTTTAAATCGGTACATAACGTTGGCTTATCTTTTCTGTTATTTAAACTCTCAGCTGGAAGGTTTTAGTGTAGTGAAATTTGAATCCTTATATGGATGTACTGAAAGTAATTCCATATCTAATAATTGAAATAGGAGTTCTCCATGTAATGCTGGGAAACAAACATTTGGTTGTTTATATCGTATAAGGAATTTTCAGTGATAGTTATAAAAAGGAGATGAGTAATGTTAAGGAACTATAAATTACAAATAATGAAAACGGGTCTTTACAAAGAATTCAATAAAACAATTAAATCTAACAAGCAAACATACTGATGGGGCAGAAAAAAAGTTCTAATTCTTCAATGGTTACAATGTTAAAATACGTACATATGCAAATTTTTGCAACTCAAGTGAAATTACTTTGGGAGATATCGATGATATAATACTCACATTCTTGTTTCTGGAGAGTGAAGAAAAAGTGTGGAAATACCCTTATATTTGTAAAATGCTAAAAGAAATGGAAATCAAATACATAGTAATGGGTACTGGGTGGAAGACGCTATCTGTTGTAGCATATGTTCACGGGCGCCATATTGAATCTCGATTGGTTTTCTTAAATGAGAAGGGGTCGTGTGGTATGTCAATCTGGGCTAGAATTTTACGGGAAACACGTTTTTGAAGTCAGTTTTGCCGTAAAAATATTATTGTGCGAGATAATGGCGTGTGACTTTAGTTTGGGCTAATGATGCAGTAGCCCGAAAACACCCATTTTGTTTCGAAATATTAAAGGAATTGAAACCTAAATCCATACAAATTATTCCTGATTATATTGCCATATCGATATGCATTTGTATGCATTTACTTTACAATTTCTTCATTATTTTAAAAGAATATGCTGTTTTCGGGCTATTGCATCATTAGCCCATTCTAATGTCACACACCATTATCTCATACAATAATATATTTACGGCAAAATTGACTTCAGAAACAGGTTTCCCGTAAAATTCTAGGCCAGAATGACATATCACACGACCCCTTCCCATTTAAGAAAAACAATCGGAATTCAATATGGCGGATTTCAAGATGGCAGCCGTGAAGAACATACCCTCCAACAGGTAGCGCTTTCCACCCAGTACCCATTACTATGTATTTGATTTCCATTGCTTTTAACATTTTACAAATATGAGGGTATTTCCACACTTTTTCTTCACTCTCCAGAAACAAGGATCTATTATATCATTGATGTCTCCCAAAGTAATTGCGCTCGAGTTGTTAAAATTTGCATCTGCATATATTTTAACAATCTAACCATGATGGAAGAAAGAAATTTATAACTTTTTCTGCACCATCAGTATGTTTGCTTGTGAGTACGAGATCGATATGGAGTATATTTTGTTTCAAGAACACGCTGATGATGTATCAACATCGAGAAACTTAATTGGAATAATAATTTCTCATGTTTACAGGCAAGGGAAACGGGAACAGGATACATTTAAATTACAGTTATGTTTTGTTTCTTTATTTTATCAGCTTGCGTAATGATGCAAGGTCAAGTTAAAAGAGAATGAGTGCAACATACATTGTGTAACAGAAAGTTCAGAAGAGAACAATAGGTATGGTGTAGAATTGAACTTTCCTTAAGAACATATTTTTATTAAACCGCTTTCAATATTTTGATCTTCTGAAGACACGCTTAGCTGTGCAGTAATGCGTTGATACAAACCCTAATTTTTTTTTTGAAGAAGTGGTATCATTAGAGTATGGTTTAGCGAAAATTTCCGGGTGAGTGGATGATCTACGGAACGTAAGCGCGGCACGCGAGCGTACGGACCGCGGACACTATGTTCCAGGGCAATCGGTAACAAAATTTTTAAAGGTGAAAATCGAGACACTGTAATAATAGTCTAACAAACTATGACTTAGACTATTTACTTACTTATGTCTAAGATGATGGTGGGCCTATCTACTTTCGTTTTCGATTATCAGCAAAAGTTATCAAATCTAATGAAGCTAATAACGTGCACTTCCAGAGAAAAGAATGATTTTTATTCTTTTTGTAGAAAATATCTCTTGCGACCACTTTTGGTTTACTGTGGTAACTAAACTGCAAACGGTAGATACATTGTAGACCTAACACCATGTAAATTTTCTGCAGTTACACTAGAAAAGAAGCGAATAAAAGTCTTCAGAAACAAGAAATGTGATCTCTTGTAATACTTCTATGGTTGAGTGGTTTGGTAAACGTGTCGTACAGTCAGGGGTGTGAATGGTTTCATCCCCTTTCGACTGTTACTGGAAATTGGGAGAAGATAGGTCAGCTCCAGCGCAAGGTTCATTTCGCCTTAACGGACATTTCGGGATGAATAGGTGCGGTAAAATTGCAGTCAAAAGGAGTGGTAAGTCACTTCTGAGGGTGCAAACTGTGTTCAAAATGACGGTAGAGAGTTGCTGCATCTCCTCGCATGACACGGACGAGTACAAACGTATTTTTTTAAAAAATAATAAACAGGATTTTAGTATACAATCAGTATAGTGCCGGAATTTTTAGCTCAAAATATTCTTGCCGGTTGGCCGAGAGCGTAGGCTCCGTGGCCAGTACATGTTTGCGTGCCACGCTTACGTTTCACATATATGTTCACTCGGTGTATTAAAAGTTAAAAGAAAAAAAGCATGTGCTTTACAGCAACTTAGGAAAATTACTATGCGTGTACTTGAAAACAAAGTGTCGGTAAGCTAATTTTCAAAGAAAGTTCTCTGTAATAAGAGCTAAATGGTGTATCAGTGACTCAATATGTTAAGAGCTTGTGATTACGTTCTATGTGAAAATTACTTAAAGATATTTTTTTTAAATCTCTTTCAGGTAAGTGAGATATTAAGAAGAACGTACATACTGTAGGTGTAGGAAGTTTCCAGCTCGTCCTAGTAGTGAGTACCTCATACATGTTAGTGTCTAAATTTGGCTTCGCAATTGAACACTTAATTTATCAGATCTCTTAGATGTTTCTTTAAAGAAATGTCTTAACATGGTTAATTTTGGTGCTATGGATGTGGCGATGCATCGTAATGAATGATGAAGTATTTCGTGAAATAATGTCGTGTGTGGGCTTGGTAAATCAGTAGTACTCATGGGTTGTATTTGATTAAAGCTTATTTCATTCAAGGAGTGCTGTATAAAGCCCTGCGTTAGTAATTCATTGCCAAATAATTTGTATTGAGCAGTAGAGGAGCATAAAAATTCCTCCTAGGTAGTATTTTTCAATCACAAACCTCACTCATAGACATTTATTGTGTACAACTTCTGCTTGTGCTTAGTTAAGTTGACACTTCTTAGGCCATTATTCATCAAGTAATTTGTGGCGATGCCGAGTGCCTTTTAAGCATCTTTCGACACTGCTTGAATGAAATTTGAAGAATTTGTCCTTTAATTTTTGTAAATAATTTTATCAAACCCTGTACATGTTCAATTTTAGCCAACAAAAGTACACTTACGCAACATGATTCAATACACAACACAACCTGCGCCATAAGTAATAATGCATTATTGCCAACTCAGTATCCACTTATTTTCTTGAATGTCTCTACCACGTAATTTACAATGAGTTCATACTGTTAAATATAATACAAATACAGGACTATGTCAGATCGCCCACCAAAACGGCAAAACACGCAAATTCAGAAATGGTCAGAACGCCCACTGGTAAAAATGGCAACAACGTTCACCAAAATGGTCAGAACGCCCAAATGCATAATCGGTCAGAACGCCCACTGGTCAGATCGCCCACTTGTGAAAATGGTCAGTACGCCCACTCTTGAAAACGGTCAGAACGCCCACCAAAATGATCAGGATCCCCACAGGTTAGAAAATACAAACCCTACCAAGGTACACAATTAATATTATATTTTTTTTTTCAGTTTAATACTTATATTAAATCGATATTGAACAAACATAATGAAAAAAAAAAACTTGGGAAAACGTTCACAAAGTCTACCAGTCAGAACGCCCACTCTTAAACAAGTGAGTCCAGCCGGGGATGTGCACATAAGCTACCACCAGGCTACAGCAGCGAGTATACTATTTATATGGTAATGTTGGGTTCGCGTGTGTTTCTTTTCCTAAGTATAATTACCTGCTATGTGTTATTACGTTATTATATTATGTGCACTCATAATAATAGCTTGGTACGTATATTTATGTTTGAGTGGAAGGAAAGTATACCGACTTTAACCCCGCCATAGTAAATAAAGCGAAATAAATGGAAATACCATTACAACAAACACTAATAAACGATTCTAAAAATGTGACTATCTAAACAATCATGGACACAGCAGTGAAATTTCATTCTAAAAACGGTATTATTTTGTACGTTTCAAAAAGATCCTATTATTAAATTTGTATTTCTCAATAAGTGTAATATATCGCCTTAGAAAAACGCATCAGAAGCGAAATCTATATCATGTAGAAAAGGGAAATTGAAAACACGTCACATTAAAGCAATATGAACAAAATAAAATATTCGTTGAAATATAATTTAAAATTCAAGCTGTTTTCAACGTGGGAATGAAAACATGATAAATGTAGTTAATTTCATTCTATTAGCTTTTATGTACAATTTTTATTTAATTAACTTGGAAAGGCACATATGAAGCGTAATTTAAGGAACCATTATCATATTCAGCCGTTTTCTATCCCCTGCTGGATAAATACATCACCCTTTTCTTTCCACATATCTCGCTCAGCTGCAATCCTCATCAATGTAGCTCCTGAAAAACGTTTAATTTCATCTACCCATCTTGCATTTGGACGTCGTCTCGGACATTTTTTTTCCTTGGGGAATCCAATATAATACATTAGTCATCCATAGTTGTTCCTATCATGCATCTCTCCATTGCTCTTTGTGTGAGTCTTTATCTTAGAGTCGTTTGCGCATTCGATGTCCAAGTTTCACTGTCGTACATCATCACAGGTAAGAGACATTGATTATAAACTTTACTCTTGAGACACATTGGTAGTTTGCTCTTGAAAATAAAATGTGATCTTCCAAGCGAGCTCCACGCCATTTTGCATTTTCTATTTATTTCATCCGTCAACTTAGCATAGGTTGGTTTGAGCTGCTCTGAGTAAACATACTCATTAACTGTGCCTATTCTCTTCGTGAATCAATATTTACTTCTTTGCAGGATGTTGATTGTACATTACTTTTGTTTTACTTAAATTAATTTTAAGACTTATTTTCGAATTTCGGTGGTCGTTCTGATCATTTTCAGAAGTGGGCGTTCTGACCATTTCTGAATTTACGTGTTTTGCCGTTTTGGTGGGCGATCTGACCGTTTCTATGGGCGTTCTGACCATTTTCAGAAGTGGGCGATCTGACCAGTGGACGTTCTGGCATAGACCCGACGTTGTTGCCATTTTTACGAGTGGGAGTTCTGACCATTTCTGAATTTGCGTGTTTAGCCATTTTGTTGGGCGATCTGACCGTTTCTGTGGGCGTTCTGACCATTTTCAGAAGTGGGCGATCTGACATAGACCCCTTAAATTCATGCTAGTCAGTGCAGACAGGTTTGAATACAGGGTTGGAATTTTATTTGAGACATTATGAATATGGCCCATCCAGAAGTGATAGCCCCCAAATACAAATTTATATATAGGGTTTCCCTGAAATAATGACGTGAACTTCAGGAAGTGATTATTTC
Organism: Lepisma saccharinum; assembly: GCA_022664845.1. Lineage (NCBI taxonomy): Eukaryota > Metazoa > Arthropoda > Insecta > Zygentoma > Lepismatidae > Lepisma > Lepisma saccharinum. Next base: position 53,977 of record JAGDQP010004374.1, read on the forward strand.
CGTCAAAACAAGAAAAAAAGGTTCCTTTGAAGAAACCCAGGCATGTGTTGTTTCTTAGTTACAGGTGCTCAAAGTTACAGTTGTATCGTCACAAATAACGTCATATTTCGACACATAATGACGCAAATGGTATCTAATTAGCAAATCACAATCAGAGTAACCCGATACATCCATTTAAGCAGTGTTTGCGATTGGGGAGTGCCACCTAGACAGGTTTCGCAACGGAAGAATTTTATTTTCAAAGAATTAAATCGTTTAATAAGGAAAACGTAGAAATCTCCTTTAAACTACATTCACCAATCAGCAACAAGAGCTTGAATACGTGTATTGGATACTACTTCGATTGTGATTTGCTATGCCGGCATCGCTTACGTCATTTTTGACGATTCCGCCGTAACTTTTGGCTCTTATATCTCTGAAACAAAGCATACCTCGAACTTTCTTCAAAGGAACCCCTTTTTTATTCTTGTTATGATGGAAATAATTACCTCCCGAAGTTTCTGCCATTATCTCACGAATACACTGGATTGTTATTGCAATCTTTGGGAGATTCAAAGGGGCACAAATCGTTGGATCAATGACGTTACAGAACACAAAAATATTTATTGTATCCCAATTATAACAACTAACCTCCTACGTGCCCTAGTCGTAGCGCGCTCGACTTTAGTGTCGGCAGTCCCGGGTTCGATTCCCGGTCGGGGCTCAAAATTTCGGGGTTGACCCTGCATCGTGAGGACAATTGAGGAGTTACTTGAATATAAGAAGTAGTGGACTGTGATCATGTAAGTCAGACACACGGCTATTAAGAGGTGTTACCCTGACCCCGTAACCCTCTATACTTAAACGTAATACAGCCGTATGACAAGCGAAGATCCTTAGAGGCTATCGTGCTACCCAGTTTAGTTTTAATTATAACAGCTCTAATCAGTTTCGAATTTTGCTTTGAAAATTCTTTCAAAATTTTTATGTTGTGTTTTATTTATGTAGCAGAATATTTTAAAACTAGAGTTCGAGGTTGATCTTGGACTTAAAAAGAAATGTGTTTTAATTTTTACACGTTAAACCATGGTTTAGAAGATTGAGACCATGCATATACAAATAATTTGTTAATAAAAAACTATGTAAAAATTGCGTGACCATGCAGATTATTCAGAACATTCATCTATGTATAACTGTCGCTATAACGACCTTAATCCAATTCATATAGCTGAATTTTGTAGAAGTTTTCAATATCATTTTAATTTTCGCCTTTCATTCTAGGAAAAGGAGATTACTGGGAAGCACTTTAATTAAGTGATTTAGCCAACATTAATGGATTATACGGAGGAGGGGGAGATTGGGAAAAGGGGAGGAGTTAATGCTATGTCTTAATGGTCTCGTGTAGCAGCATGCGATATCATCAACCACGCAGGATCAAGGCTTTTGTCTCCTAGGCATGCAGTGACCCAATACACTCCGCCATAGACTTTCCATGTTTTGTTTTTAAAGATTTCCCGTGAAATGAGAAATTGTATTAGTGTTAGATATTTTTTATAAACTTTGGTAGGAATTGAATTGTCGATTGCTTCGTCAAAGCATACAATGAAAATTATTCATTTTTTTGCTGTAAATTATTTGCCCAATAATTGCCCTTTTCTTTCTTGTTTGCAAGTATTTATATCATCATCATCATCATATTCAGCCGTTTTCTATCCACTGATGGATGAAGGCCTCCCCCTTTTCTTTCCACATATCTCGGTCTGCTGATATCCTCATCCATGTAGCTCCTGAAAAACGCTTGATTTCATCTACCCATCTTACATTTGGACGTCGTCTCGGTCGTTTCTTTTCTCTAGGAATCCACTGTAGTACATTTGTCGTCCACCTTCCATCTGTTCGTCTAGCTATGTGACCGGCCCATCTCCACTTCATCTTCTTCGCAGTCTTGATTACATCCTCTACCTTTGTTTGTGCGCGAATCCATTCATTTCTCTTCCTGTCCCTCCTGGTTATTCCTAGCATGCACCTCTTCATTGCTCTTTGTGTGACTCTCAATCTTTGAGTCGTTTGCGCATTCAATGTCCAAGTTTCGCAGCCGTACATCATTACAGGTAAGACACATTGATTATAAACTTTACGCTTCAGACACATTGGAAGTTTGCTTTTGAAAATAAAGTGTAGTCTTCCAAAAGAACTCCACGCCATTTTACATCTTCTATTTATTTCATCAGTCAACTTTGCATTCGATGTTTTAAGCTGGCCTAGGTAAACATACTCATCAACTATGCCTATTGTCTCTCCGTTAATCTTCACTTCCTTCTTTGCAGCATGTTAGTTGTACATTACTTTTGTTTTACTTAAGTTCATTTTAAGTCCTATTTTCGAACTCTCGTTACTCAGTTCTTCCATTCTGGTTTGTAGTTCTTCTGCACTTGAAGCATATATATATATATATATATATATTTGTGATTTCATATTTCAATTATCGTAACGGTTAATGCTGAAAGATGCGGGCGGACCTGGGTTTCTAGGCTAAAAAATGGTATTGATTATCACGAGAGCAATTACGATGGCAAGGCACAAAAAAACTGCAGAAAAATATGTATTGACAATGCATTGCTTTTCACTGATACTGGTACGGTAAGTGGACATTCGCTCCACGAAATTTATATGAAAATGGATGTGTGTGTGTTTCAGGATAACTCTGAAACGCCTCGAGCAATTTCATACAAACTTGGTACACATATCACTTACGATCTGGAAACAAATACTGTGAGGGTAAGACAGCGCTAGAATCCTAGGGTGGATTGTGAAGGGGGGGTGACGTGAAAAAATGGTTAACTGATCATGATTGTTAGGTATATCCTTACAAGCTGAGCAACCCACACCACGATGTAGTTTGCCGGGTTGACTACCTCCAAGCAGGCAAATTGGTCAACTCATCACTTATCAATTCATTAGCAACGGTTATCTTAGTTTTTCGATTCGACACCCCGCAGGGGGGTGAGGGGGGCGAAAAACCTCTGGACCCCGCACAAACGAGTAGAAAATAAACTAGTTTGTAATTTAGTCAGTAGTTAATTTTGTAGCTTTTTCATTATTATTAATCGTTTTCTGTTTGCGCTTTTTAAAAACTCTGTTGTTGACTGCTATTTTCATTACACACTTTATATTAACTTGCTCTGTAATCATCTCTGGTATAGATCTTGTAATTGATCTTGTAACTCACTTCCCATCATCCGATTTCTTTGAAATGTTGTAAACTTCCTTGCATCCGATGACAATACAATATTCAATAATTAGATATAGGATAGAATAACTCAGTTAACTGTAATTAATAAATAAATTAATTAATTAATTGGAAGTTATCCTTAAGTGTACGCAACGCCGCATCTATTGTGTGAAGTTTGGGTTGCCTATCTCGCAGATTGAAGTTTAATATTTATCTATTATACATAAAAACTTAATTAAAAAGGATTTTTTAAAAACACGCTTTTTAAAGATCGACTAAAAAGTAAAAAATAATAAATTGAATTAATCTTATGAATCGGAAAATAAAAGCGTGGGTGCTCTTGCTTACCTTACCATAAAATCATAATACCTAAGAGCACCCACACTTTTTTTTCCGATTCATAAATTTATTATTTTTTACTTTTTAGTCCATCTTTGAAAAGCGTGTTTTTTTTTAAAAAAAAAATCAATTTTTAATTATTTTTTTTATTTTCTGTGTACTTGTTTTGCTGTTTTCCGATGTTTATAGAAACTGTTTTCCTATATGTATCTCGAATTGATTTCTAAGAATTTTAATAAATTTTGGCATGTAGTTGAAGTATAATCTGTTTCAACCTAGTTTAATGCTCATTCCTTCAAAGAGAAAAGGAATTGGTCAAAGCCAAGAAGCAGTGAGTATAGTAGGAATGTCTGTCGTTGAGAACATCATAAAATTCATGAAGAAGTGTTGAATTTGGGTGGAGTCATGAAAAAGTGTCAGATTACGAATTTTTCGGCAATTTGTATTATCTTTTGGGCAATGTTGTAAAAACACACAAATTGTTATATTGTTTACATGTCCCACGGGACATTGTTCGACATAAGTACTTCTTCCTTCCTGCTTTGTATTTTTATTGCTACTGCTCTTAACATATATCTTAGAAATCTGTGACAGTCAAGAATTTCATAAGAAAGGTCACCGAAAGGTCATGAAAAGGTCACGAATTTGGCTTCTCTAAATTTTATTATGCTCTGTAAAACATACGAACTAATAGAGATTCATAATTATGAACAGGCTATGATTACAAAAGAGCGTAGTTTGGTTTAAAAAAGAAACTGGTTTTGAACAATAAGAACTAATTGCTAGAAGCCACACCGAAAACCAAGTTTTGAAACAAAATCAAAGCAGACTTTTGAGCTTTTTTGGAAAAACCGAATATTTTGGGTGTTCATTACGAAAGAAATCAGCTGAGAAATCGTTAGGTTATATTCAGAAATAGAATCTTTTTCAGTGTACATGGAAGAATCAGACTATAGTAAGAAGTATCATCAGATTCATCACATATAGTGTTCTATGCTCGCTCACTCTCCCTCAGATTCAAACCTAAGTATATTTCGCGTTCTGATAAGCTACGTCACAGATTTGGGTGTAAGGCAGGCTCTCAACGATACCGAAATATACCACTCTCTCACTCAAAAAGAGATTAAAATGCATTCATTTTGAGTAACAGCGAAACAGTTCGTTCTTTTCGCATTCAGCACGCCTAATCGTCGCTCTAATTGTGGTTCCATCTCTGAATTGATCGCCAATGTCATTAGAAATTACTTCAGCGCTTAGACAAACGTGTTCAACATTAATAGCTGTAGTTTTATTTGCTGAAGCATTTTCTTTCTTTTTTTTCTCTTCTTCAGTTTAATTTTCCGTTGGTAAGATTAATTTTCGTTGCTTTGTATGCCGAATGGTTAACATGAGCGATGATGATTTCTTTTCTTCTTTTTTTTTTTTTTAAAAAAAAAGAAAGGAAAATGACGCGGCTGACTACGTGCTTTATGTATGACAGGAGGGAAAAATCCTCTTGCCAAAAGTTTGCGTGAGTGCTTTGGCGGTAATATCTGACAGCTAAACCGCCAGGGACAGTTGTAATTTTCACTTCTCAAACTCTTCAGTCAGACGGGAGAAATCATTAGAGGCGGCCTTGACCAAATAATATTTGATGGGGAAACGTGAGATTTTTCACTCGCACGCAGCAAGCGGCATTACTCGGCATCTAACTTTGTATGTATGTTGTTATGGCTCTCTCTGTGTATGTATGTGTGTGTGTGTGTGTGTATGAGAGAGGAAGAGAGAGAGAGAGAGAGCATAATCAAAGTTGGGAGGAGAGCAACGTATATGGCAAACAATCATGCATTTATAACGCTTGACTTTCCCGTCGTAAATGCTATCTGATTATAGGTTGCATCGAACCATGAATATTCCATTTGGAATATACTTCTTTTTTTTTAAAGAGCTATCACACAATAACCGATAATAGTAGCAGGGTTATATTAAATATTCTTGTCACATTCAAGATGACGGAAATTCATTGATGTATAATAATAATAATAATAATAATAATAATAATAATATAATAATGAAAAGCATTTTTTTATGGTTTGTGTGTATATAAGGTCGTGTTTATTACCTTCAAATGGAGGGCACACAATGCATGATCGAGTGGGTGTCCCAATTGTATTCATCAAACCTCATTATTCGTTAGTGATAAGCATATATATATAATGTTATAGGTTTTTCTTTTCTTCTTCTTTTTGTATATACAGGATGTCCCATAATAGGTAGCCAAGCTTTGAAGACTAATTCCTTACACCAAGAACTTATATCTTCAAGTTGTCAGTTTAGCTAACCTGTTATCATGTTTATTTTCTCTCCAATGTTATCTTTGTTAGTTTATTGAATATTTTGCATACCTTAGTGACGGTATAAACAACATACGAAGTACAGAAACTTTGCATAATGTACCAAGTAATAAACTTTGCAGAATATGAGTGTTCTGCCGAAAGCAGGAAGTGCTTTAAGGCAAGCTAAGCCCCCTCCGTATATTAATTCCGAATTTCGTTTTTTATACGATTTATCTTCCTTAATATTGTCAAGGAGTTGATTCATCCTCTTCCTCTCTTTCTCTCAAGCATAACTTCAATTGCATCCCTCATCATATATTCTCTGCGCAGCCAATGTCGTAATCAGTTTCTCTGTCTCTTCTTCATTGTCTCCAGGAGTGTTCATCTTCCGCCTACTATCTTCAGCACTTCTTCATTTCTGCTGTATCCAGATGATTCTTTACATTCTTCTTCATGTCTACATTTTAAACGCTTCCAATATTCTTTCTTCACTCCTTCGTAGAGTCCACATTTCTGCTCCATACAACACAATACTCCATGCAATGCATTTAATTAATCTCTTCTTCAGATCCTTGTTCATCGATTCGCAGAAAAGATTCTTCGTCTTCGTGAACGCTTGTTTCCACATCGCTATTCTCGCCTTAATCTCTGTTTCACATTTCATATTTATACAAGTTCTTGAACCTTGTTACCTCATCTGCTTTTTCACTTCCAATCTTGATGTTTAATTTTGCTATAGTTCCATTTGTTCCAATCTAATTCCTATCTCTTTATTTTTTTATTAATATTTATATTTTCATTCCCTGATTCTGCTTTCATGTAGAATGATTGATGTGCAAAGTAGACAGGCAAGACTCCCCCCCCCCCCCGCCGCCGCTGGAGTCGTCACTAGTTGACGCTGCTGTCAATATAACTATATCAAAGAATAAGGGGAGATGTAAGGTAAGGAGGAGAAAAAGCACGATCTGTTTTGTTTTTAAATCTCTCATTACTGATCTTTATTTTTACTGACGTTTTTAAAACATTGTAAGTAAGGAGAGAATGTGGCAATGATCTCAGGTCAAAATTTAAGGTTATACAAGGAATTTCAATGTCATGACTCATAAAATGAATATTATTTGAGTTTTCACATGTTATGAGTGTTTATGCATAATCGTAATTCAAGAACAGTCCCTTGTTATGGCTAAGTCTAAAATGTGGTATTTTAAAGAAGTAGAAAAAAATAATAGCGGTTAGAATTAGGTAACATTGATTAGACTGTAAGTAATGTGAACAAGAAATTTGGTGAATTTATCATGTTTTTGTAAATGTGATTCTCAGTACGTCAGTATTGTCATTGGATCCGTCTTTTGTTCGTGGCACACTATCCTCTCTAGTGCGTTCCCGCGGCACACTAATGTACGAGTTGGCAACAATGCGGAAGACTTGGTCACTAATATTTTTTTTTCTTTTAAGAATCTGAGACTTTGTGATTTTGCTGGTAAAAGTATGAAGATTTGCAACACACCTATAGCAAATCTCGCGGCACACCTGTTGAAAATCACTGGTTTATACCAGAAACTTATTTATTCTTTTGTTATTTTTTTTAAAAATAATTACGTTACAAATATCTCTGATCTGTCCCGGAAGTCGAATGTAAAGAGTTGACGTTATTGTCGCGTCATAATGTGATAACCTAACCCCTTTTGATATCTTCTAGGTCACACTTCAGTATTCTGCTGGCAACAGAATCTTCAACAAAACATCATCTTAAAAAATTAAAAGAGCGCCCCCTTTTCCGAAACTAGGTCTTTAACGAATATCGAAAATAAATTGAGTTTTAACAAAAAAATATCATTATGGTTACTTTTCTAGACGAGTAGAGCGAACAAAAAACCCACAAGGAATAGATACAGTTTGTAATCATAGCTCCCAGTTCCTTTCTTTGTCAGTTGGAATATTAAACCAGAAAACAATCTCATCTACACTGTAAAAAATAATTTACTTTTTAAAAAAAAAAGTTATTTCTACATATCTTTTCTGAAATTATTTTCGTTTTTACGTCACTTGATAGTGAAGCTATAGCAAAAGGAACCTTACAATCCCGCCCAGCCCGTCCGTCCGTGTCCAGTGTCCACATATTAAATCTCAGGAACCACACAAGGTGTTTTGATTCTTTAATATTTTATTTATGGCCTTTAGGCATGTTAAGGTTCGTCGGAACTGTCATCATAAGGCGCCACAGTTGTCAGTGTGGCCAACCATGGTAGTTTTTGAACACTTTTTGTACACATTTGAATCACATTATACCCTGATCAGCTCTGATTCATTCAGTCTTGTATCAAACGTGTTCAGTATATAACTAGAAAAGTTATGAATTACACCTTGTTTTTGCTTGGCTAAAGATTTTGAACCGGATTCTATGCTCAGCCCTACCAACTTTTATTTTATCTTCAGGCTATCAAAACTGTTTACTGATACACTCTACACAGTAAAAATATACAAGCAGCACTTCTTTTACATTTTAAAAGTATATTTTCACTTTTCAATATGAGTCAAATTTTGTATTAATTTTTATATAGTTTTTCACTTCTAATAGAGTTATTTGAATATTTTTCTGTACACTCAGATTGATAAAAAAAAATCGCCGATAAAATGTCGTAAGCTCAATATTTTAAAAAGAATTTGGAAAGACAGAAGCGACTTACATAACAGTCTGTAAACGTGAAATAGTTCTTGTTTGATTATTGACTAAGATTTGAAACACTCCGCAAATTTTCGGAATTCGAAAAATTTTCTCATCATCTACGTTTAAGTACATTTTTTCTACACATTTTGACACGAGTGTATATCAATAAACTTTTGGAAAAGCTTATTCTGTTAGATATATCGTAATTGTTTTCCACCTGGAAGTGCGATTTATTTCGCGAATCCCGTGGAGGCAGCGTGCGTATGAATTCCTTAGTTTGACGTATTATGAATATTAATATTTACAAATCGTCGCTAGGAAAACGAAGTGGCGTATCTGAACAAATTACAAAACTGAGTTCTGGCTACCTCTGTATATAAGATCTATGGGATCGTTCAAATATTGCGTAGTCATTCAGGAGGAGGGGGTTTAAACTTTACTTATTTTTGCTGGACATCTGTGTATTAGAAATAGGAAAAATGCTTATTTTTTCTTACAAGGGGAAGGGGTTTTAAATGACTGAAATTTTGTCTATGTAATATTTGAACCACCCTTGTAACGACACAACCTGACATATATCTATGACTAAAAAATATTTTGGGTTTCTCGAAGCAATTATTACCCAGCCCTTGTAGTCCAGGAGGTAACGTCGCGACCTTCAGATCGGTTATGGGCAGGGACGTGGGTTCGAAGCCCGCGGCTCAGTAGTAGAACGTTGTCTTAGCATTCGGGAGGTCTTGAGTTCTTTTCATTTGATCTCCATGGGCATAACCGTTTCCACGTAAGATCCGCTCCAATGAAAATTTGCACTTCTCCAGCGTTTCAGTGTTTAATCCCCTGTAATTCCATGACGCGGACAAGGGGAGACTTGGGGACTTTGATATGTTGTTCGGGACATCAAATAGAACACGCGTGCCTTTTTTTTCTTGCGAGATCTGGCCTAAATTTTGTCTAAGGTGACTGGGCTACAAGTCCTAACTGAAGTCCTATTGCACAGATAACAGGCTACAGATAAATAGATTAGTCTAAAATTATGCTTTTACACTGCTTTTTCACAGTTCGAAATAACTTCCTTTTAAAAACGTTGTTTTCTAAACTGCTAATTTAACAGATATTTACATTTAGCAACTACTGCTATCACTGCTACGAAAAGGTAACAGTATGCTCGTTTCTAGAGGAAAGTCATATTTATTTACCGTTACAGTCGAGCGTACAAGTAAAGAGTCCTTAGACGGAATAGCTATTACGTCACTGTCCAGCATCGATTTGCTCCATTAATTGAAGGGGAATTTGGATAAGAGCGTATCTATTTTTTTTTGCGTAAAATGATATGAATATATTTCCTGCAAGCCTGAACCTGCCAGTAGGTATCCAGGTGTTGGGGTATGCATATCGTCTCCCGTGGACTTTTTTATTTGCTGTTATTCACCAACACCCGTCACCAAATATGAATCAAGTCTCCAATAACGGCTTTTTTCCGCTCTGGTGGAAAATGACTAAAATCCACATACAACATTATCCAGTTAATCTTAACAAGTGATTATTCACTTGTGTCGGCGACCGGCAAGGGCCTCTCCTACAAGTGAGGCCTGGGGTTTGTGTACCACTAACTCCTTACGCCGCCACTGCTATATGTTACTGTAACTACAAGTTTTGAATTTTGCACACTTCTTTCATAGTAATATTGAAATTAGCTAAATAACTTAGAGTTGTGAGTATATTTAATCTAGGGCTTGCTCTCTGTGAATTGTGATAAATTTGAAAACGAGCCTCCTGAAAAAACGGTATATGTTAGTGAATTTTGGATGTCAGATATAATTTTATCACGTGCTGAATATATATAAACAAACTTACTTGTTTTCGTCCCAGTACAAAACAATCCGACACACAGAAATTTCAGTTACTTAGTGTCTTTTATCTTCTGTTTTCCAACAATTTGTAGAGTGAGTAATGTTAACGTATTAACTGATTGAAGACAGCATAGTCAAGTTAGTTCCACGGAGGAAGGAGTTTCTTTTTTTTTTTTTTTGAGAGAGAGAGAGAGAGAGAGAGGATGATGTGGTGGTTTTAGAAATATTGAAGTAAAAGAATTCCGACAATATGTCGTCATCTTATTATACCACAAGTGCACACGCAAATTCATAAAAAATAGTTGATAAGTAAGTACACAGAGTCCGACAAATTGCAGAATATGGCAACGTTATTCGTTATTAATAAACGTTCTATATTTTGGGTTTGCCAAGTAAATTTGTTCCATATTTCCAGGTTGTTCAAATTTCGGATTCAGCAAAACTTTCTAGCTGATCAACATGTACAAAGTTATGGCTTCTTGCAGCGAATTAAAAAAAAATGATAGTTATGACCGTGATTTATTACATATTGTTCACTTGTTTATTATTATTTATTAAGAAGGAAAGAAAAAGAAACTTTTTGTAGCGTTTTTGATTAATGTACAACTCGTATTTGGCTTTTGGTTATACAGCATTAATTATAAACATTAAGAAAAACTACTTTCTCCTTTAAAGGTGGGTCAAGAATAAAGCTAATATAATGAATTATTATTGTTATTATTATTACTCATTCATTCACGCTCTCTCTCCCTCTCTCTCTCCCCTCCTTCCTCTTCCCCGTCGGGAGGTCATTAAGAAAATGAAAGGACAAATAATTGATCTCTACTCCTCTCGTTTTCAAGTATTAATCGTTGAACTTATACCAATTGTTCTTAAATATGCAGTCGGCATGGTGAACTGGTGGTGGTTTGTCATTGCCAACCATCGGATGAAGATTACGTCCTAAGGATGGCATCTACATTCTACAGTTTAACGTGGGTTCCTAACCACTTGTGGTCCCACCGGGAATCATCCCCTCCAAGTACTCCTTGGTTACAAGACAACGAGCGTTTCCACTCACCTACAAGGGGACACACATTTTCATTTCAGCCATTTCTTAATCAAATGTGCAAATCCTGTACCCTCTAAAAACGGATAAAAATGAGTTTAGAATTTAAAAGAGGTTAAATTGAGCATTAAAAAAAATGTTAGTATTAACACATTGAACTTCTACAGTTAATAGGAAAAACGTGCACGAATGTACATTTAGCTTTCATTCACTTGTTAAGACATCCATCTTAACTATTTATTAAGATGGGTGAAAATTGATTAAAAAGAATTTTGCGTTTATAGAAAAAAAATCTGAAGTTGATCACAGAAATTTAATGTGAATGAAATGCTGTTTATTTTATATCTATTTTTTTGTATTTCGCTGCGTGTAAGTTCTGCGAGGAGAGAGAGGGACTTGTTGCTCTTACTGACAAGAAAGGATTTTTCTTTAACGCCCACTTCGTTTTTTCTCTGAAGACGCGAATTGCAAGGTTTCATTTTTTGTAGAGAAGCGGAGGCCGTTCTTTGGTTGGGCTTGGGACTGACTTCGTGAGGCGGGTGAAAGTAAATTAATAAATAAGAGGTGCGAAGTACGTCATTTATGCATTTGGATGCTTTTCGACGCTTTTTCAACGTTTTTCACGTTTCACTTTGGTGCTGGGCATCGCAGCGATCGCTTCAACATGTAGTGGCTGAGGAGAAGCGTGCCCGCCATCGGAAGGTGGGCAGGAGAGAGGAAAGAAAGCAGAGATGGGTAAATATGAAGTGCTTCCAGTGATTTTGCACTTGTTAAAATGTGTTGACCTAAGTAAAACCTTGGTACTCAATTTATACTTAGTCAGCCTCAATCTCGAAGAGAAACTTTTGCAGAAATGATTGAAATGTTAATGTAAGAGAGAACCAGTGTTTCTGCGACAATATAAAGTAAAGGGAATTGTTGGTTGTTAAATTTTAATCTCTGGGAAATTAAGTGATAATTAGGGGATTGGAGAACTTTGCTCTTGAGGATGTATTTACAAACCTATTCTCGTTGCGCAAATGCAAAGTGAACTGGATAAAGCAACTTCCGGATAAGATAAAAGATAAAATGAATTGTATGGGCGGTAACAATAACTTCCGGAGTATTCGCTTGATTGGCTGGGTGACTTTCTTACTTAGCCATCATATTAGTTTATTGCATTTCCATTCTCGTGGTGTTATTTAAGAGAGATGGAAAGAAATAAAGAGCAAACCTGCAGATGTTGAAGGCAGAATTAATGAGTAAATATAAGTATGTGAATTTTAAGAACACTGGTGTTAAGACAAATTTCGAGATTGAGACGGACATGGAAATGAATAGATAAAGGGATAGGCCCACACAAGACTTTCCTAATCTTGAGTGATGCTCTGCAATATTAACAAATGAGTTACCGAGAAATCTCCTTGAGTGCGCCATGAATTATTTACCCTCCGGCTGAAAGTACAAGTTGTTTTAATTAATGAGAGCGTAACAGAATTTTTTTTAAGAAATAAAGTTTAACGGTCTGCGGAGATCCGAGTAATGGGCAGGTCATGGGTTCAACTCCCACCGTTGCTGCAGAAAGGCGAAACTTATGATAAGTAAATTTGTGATAATGGTTTTTTATATTATCTGGCTTCGGGAACCAAATCAGCTTTGCTAGATATATATCTACAAACCTACGTTCGGGGAACGTAAAAGAGATATAGAGGAAAGAATTTAGAGAACTTTTATATGCTTAATATATCCTGTGGAATTTGAAAGATTTAATTAACACTGTGGAATTTCTATTGTGATTTACATCAGTGGGAGGCTATAAATTAACTTGAGTAAGGGAAGGGTATATCTCACAGTCGTGTCGCTGGGGGATATGTTTTGAGTACTCTGCAAAAAATGGCTGTGTTAATTCAACACAATGCGGTGTCCCAGCGTGATTACCACTTTTATGTGTTAAATCAACATAACACACGGTGTTGATTTCGGTACTGTGGAAAGAAAGTTACGGCTGCAGTGAGATTTGAATATAGGTTGCTCAGTTAGAAGTCAAGCGTCTTACCGACTTGGCTAAATCGTCAGACAGAAAAGTATAAGGTGCAAACGATATTTAGGAACAGCATTTGAATTAAGCGACTACACTATAAATTTAAACAGTATATGGGATCAAATATGTGTTGCTAAACCTCCAAAACAAACTAAGTTACTTGCACGACTTATCCCATGGTTTAATAACTTCCTATTTGTCAATTGAGAACCAGAATTCCCATTCATTGAGAGTATTCTATTTCTATAATCGCATGCAAGATGGCGACAGTCAAACCACTTGAGCAGCATTACTGCTTTCTTATCGTAGTAACATGTCAAATGCTGCGCTTACTTTCATAGAAATTGAACATATTCTCAATAAATGGGGATTGTGATCCCTAATTGACCGATGGAAAAGTGATTAAATCATGGAATAAGTCGTGAGATTAACTTTGTTTGTGTTTGGGGTTCAAAAACATTTCTTTTATCCTCTATATTGTGTCAATCTAGTGCTTTTTTTCGCCTGACGATTTAGCGAAGTCGGCAAGACGCTCGACTTCTAACTGAGCAATCCATGTTCAGAACTAGCTGCAGCCGTAACTTTTTTTTCTTTCAGTACCGAAATCAACACCGTGTGTTGTGTTGATTTAACACACAAAAGTGGTAGTCACGCTGGGACACCACATTGTGTTGAATTAACACAACTATTTTTTACTGTGTAACTTCTTATTAAAGTAAAGAATCAGGGCTTCCTTTGCGTACTGAGATGGCAACCCTTGCTACCTTAGTACAGGGCAATTTCCCATTTGTAATCCTTTGATATTGAGAATGCCAGGAAATTTAAAGAGAATCTCTCATATAGCTTAGAATGATAATGAATCCGGGAGTAAGTTCATTGATCTGAGATTGATTAATCTCTACTTCAGACTGTGCGCGCAAACAATTGTAGAGCCTAGGTGTGTAGAGGGACCAAGGCAGACCTGTACAGCCAGCCTGAGGTAGAAGAAATTAAGATGAGGAGAATCGATATCATTTTGAGAGGATATGTGCCGAGAATTGCATCGTACTTGGCAAACTTCATAGAGAAATTACAGGAAGCTACTGCTGCCTCCTGCAATCTGACAGAGACCTATTCTTGGACTCTAATTAGAGTAACAAACTTTAGAGCCATCCTAGTTCTCGAGACAGTTTGGAATAACCCCACGTTCTATAATAATTTTATCAGTTACGAAGCGTACTCTGAAACAACGAACAATTAGTATATTTTTCCTTACGTGGGAGTGTTGCAGTGGGATTCAGTCTGTTCCGACAAGGCTAGCTACCGATTAATTTTGTAAGAGGAGAACTCAGTGGAGTCTGAGGTTCTGAGTTCGAGTCCCGCGAGAAGCAGAAAATCCGAGACGATCGGGAGGGCCGTCGTAACCTGAGGAATTGAGCAGGGGCCTTGGGCTAATCTTAAATTTAACTTAAACATAATAAACGGCTGAATCATCAACCAGACGAAAGTTTGAATCGTCAAATACCTACTCGACTATTTTTTTGTATTATTCTATTTCCAACGGGATCTTCGTATTTACGTAATTAACTGCCTACGCAATGATCTACTCCTTTATAAAGATGTATAGAGATAAACAGAAACAAACTCTCAGAGAACTGATTGAAGCAAGGGTAAACGTTATACCGAATTGAGATAACAACCGAATCCGCTTGGTTCACGGGGGATTGATCCAAGTTACCGTTAGGTATGTTCAGTGGAAGAAGGAGAATGAGAAACGCTAGCGTCGCGTGCCTGATGGATTCTATTATTAATTACTGGTCAGCTAGTGCCCGAAATATTAGCAACCTAATTCAGTGGTTTGAATTAAAGAAACAAAGAAAGTATTAAGTTGAGTTAAATGATCTTTGCGCTGTCCCAAAGATTGAGAGATGTCTTATCCCTACGGAAGAAAGATATGATTCGAGGCCAGTTTGTGCCCCGCATTGCGCATTAATATGTTTTATCAATGTTTGTAAATACCTAGGATAGGAAACGATAAGCCCCGGCTGGGTAATAATTAAATGCATATTAATTAAATTGTTAATAGACGCTAAATTCGACAAAAAAAAAAAAACGAACTCACTCTTTACTGCTTTCTTTTCTCTCGGCCTGAGCCAAAGTTGCCTAGAAACCTCAAATAAAATTCAATTCAATTTTTGTTTTCGTTGGACGTTTGGAAGACTTACAGAAGTTTTTTTTTGTGGTAGCGTGTACTGGGAAGCTGGTAATTGCTAGTACATTGTCCGCGTTAATAAGTAATTTTAACACAGATTAACATTTAACAATGAATCCGGCGTTAACAGTGATTTAATTGGTGCTGTGCTTTAACAGATTACGGTTTAAGATTTAATGTAAAATAAGTTGAAGCTGCGATTCTACTAACAGTCGCAAAGGTTCCGGTTCCGGTTCCTTGATAGCATTTTAGCCAGGAAAGTATATTTTTTTTATAAAATAGCCTGGCAACACTGAAACTACAGTGCTTAGCCACGGGAAAAACCTTTTCTATTGTGTCGAATAATGCTTGAATCAAATTTGGCACAGGTCCAAGCATGGAGGAAATGTGTATAACTGGTTATTTTTTAAAATGTGTTGGCAAATACTTAACCACTGAATCAATCAAAACTATTCTGATGGCTCTGAGTTAGTGTAACTAAGACCTTTCGAACGACACCTCGTGGATGTCTCCACACCTTATGGTTCATGAAATATGACATTGACTGGCAACGGGGTTCTTGAGTAATGGAAACATCCGTAATGTTCCTGTTGTGTCAAATAATGCTTATGCAGTGACTAAAATAATGGAAGCAATTAAAAAAAAGAAGATAATTTTATAGCAAAATAGGCTGGTAACACTGGTGAGTGGTTTGCTTGGCAACGTAGGCCCTCTCAGTAGTATTATATTGTGTAGAACAATGTTAATTTCAAGTTTAGCGTAGCTAGGTATAACTGAATGGAATCAATTTGTACATTTTCTTAGAAAATGGGTTGGCAATACTGAACCAGTACACCAATCAGGACGGTTCTAGGGACTCTGGCTAGTCTAGTCAAGACCTTTTCAATTACCCCTCACGCATCTCTCTTACACCTTGTAGTTCCTGAGATTTAATATTTGAACACAGACGGACACCATGAGCGGGAATAGAATGTTCCTTTTGCTATAGCTTTGCTATCAAGGGACCTAATAGGCAATGAAGTTCTCCATACGAACTTCATACGAACATGAAGTTCATGTTTAGTATAGAGAAGAGATTATTTGAGTTACGCTCCATATTTTTGTTTTGTATGGTAACTTTCAATTAAAGATTGAGAAAACAGAAACTTCGAATATTGATTTATTTTTACATTTTCCTTGCTTTGTGTTCTGTAAAACGTAAAAAGTCATGCAAAATGTATTTGCATTTGAGATTTATTTGCTACTAATTTTATCTTAATGCAAATATTTTCAGTTTAATATATGTATGATGGAAAAATATAAAATCCTAAAATGGGCTAAACCAACTCTTTATAAAACCTAAAACGATGTTTATAATATCCTAAAAGTCCAGGCCCTAGTAACTAGTCGCACGAAAACAGACTAGAAACAAAATTTCTTTTCAAAATTAAAAAAAAAAGCCTGCAGACATCTAAATTTGGCACATCATCATCATAAAAGGATCTAATATCTCGATAAATAATGACGTCAGACGTGTAGTCTAAAAATAAATTACAATTATTAAAGTTTAGAATTTAGAGGATTCTTGTTATGATTCTCTATGGCACAACATCAAACTCGTTGTAAATGACATTCATACTTGGGGAACGCAGTTTATTGTGTACTCAGTCAATCTTATAAATTTAGCCAAATATAATCAATCCCCTTCCTCAAATATAATATAATTATCACCTTCTCCAAATTTATTGCACTATTATTATATGGACACTCTGTACAGGAAATTTTACTACTGTTTTTGTGGCAGGTTCCCTTGGCTGTGGGAATCTTTTTTTTTTTTTTTTTTTTTTTACAAAAAAAGAGTATGTCGTATTCATTTATTTGTCCGTGTGTCTGTAAACATTATTATTGCGTGATGAATAATAGACTCAGTTTGCTTTTATTTTTTGTGTGTGTGTGTGGAAAGCGAGGGGCCGACACTGATTGACGTACACGAATCTTCAATGAAAACTTTATATTATTTGTAAATCATGAATAGCAATTTCACTGTCCATTTTTGTAATACATGAACCAAACAACAACCTAATACTAGATTTGTGGCTAAAATTGAAAAAAAAAAAATTTTTTGTGAAGATTTGTTTTCATTAAAACATAATTCTTTTTCATGTTTTTTATGTGTTTTTTTTTTTTCAGACAGCAAGTATTATTGCTGAAGATAATCAATGTAATCAGCAGGATTGGAGTTAAATCCTCAGACATCCATCCCAATTTACTATTTCTTTTTCCCTTGCAGCCTTACAAGGCAAATTATGGGATTATTTATGCATTCACTGGCACATTGCTATGCTTCTTATATCTTCACCCTGACAAACATAAGGAATTAACTAAAGACATCTAGACTGAAGTTATTTGGTCTAATTTGTAATAAAATACTAATAAACCTCCATGAAAGTGAAGAAAACTTTGAATTATTGGAAGACATAATACAACTTCGGAGACATCTTTACTGTAAACTGAAAAACTATGAATTCTTACTAAAATGTGCTCCCATCTAGTATATACAATACGTTCATTTCTAATTACGGTATTATTCAAGAAAGTTATATATTTTTCATCATAACTACCGTCCGCAAAATCAATTGTCTGCAGCTCAAAATTCCGAGTAATATCCTGCTTCTATTCAAGGGCAGAGATATATGTTTGCTTTTACTAGTACATTGTGTTTCACTATTCAAACTTGGTGGCATTGCTGTCCCATGCTCCGGGCTCCAAGCCTCGCCCCACCTGTGACAATATGCATACATACAGTGTACGAAAAATATGTTATGTGCATGAATACTCCTGTAAACAAGCAACTACATCGTATTCTTCTAAAGAGTCTGTTGAATAAGGCTCTGAGAAATATTATTTCAAATTACAACGTCGCCACGTCCTGCGAAAAGTGCGAATCCGCCTGAGCTTTATTTTGAAATTATATTAATAGCTATCGACACGTAACAGTGTGCGTGCCATTTGAAAAATTGAATTTTAAAATCGAGTGACAACGCTGACAATTGGGTGCTTGGGTACAGAGCAGTCACAGTAGGTTTTGATTGTGTCGAATATGTATACTCAAAGTTTGGTGCGGATACGTCGAACTATATGGTAATTTTAAACATTTAGTTTTTAAAATTGATTGGTAACACACTGTCAACTGTGGGACCTAAAATACCACTATGACGTGTCTCAGTGCGTAAATACCAAGTTCGTTGTTGACATATTCAACGATATGGAAACAAATGATTTTTTAAAAAGTGGTTGGCAACATTGACAATGCGGCGCCGGAGGTACCCACATGAGCTGTCCCAGTACCTAATGCACATGAAGAGGCGGACTGGTAACTTAAGTGCCATCGTGGTAGTTGGCGTTTTGCGGCGTAGGAACCAAAAAGACCTTCCAAAGGCCCTTAGGATACTGATCAGGTATCAAAATACAAAGTATTAACTAAATATAGTGTCTTAAAAGAATATGAATGTGTGTGCAATGTGCACTTACCATTAAACTTTATATGCCCCCTTCTTGCTTGCGATTTGTGAGGACCGTACACCCGTACAGTAGATCTTCTGGAATTATAACATCAGCACTACCTTTACATCGGTCATAACAACGCTGACAACTGATCAAGATTACTAATGTCGGAAGACCGGTAAAACCCAACGCTTCCAAGACAAAAGGACTGGCGGGGGCTCGCCTGAGATTTTCCGGGTTTCCGGACGGTTGCACATGTATGTCAAATTTGGTATCAATCAATGCGGATAAGTCAAACCGTAAAAATATGAAGTATGGAATTTTAAAAATTAGTTGGCAACACTGACGACTGCGGCGTCGAAAGTACCCAACTTTCCCAGTGCCTAACGCACATGCACATGTATGTCAAATTTGGTGTAAATCAAAGCGAATACGTCCAACGATAACAAATATGAAATATAGAATTTTAAAAATTGATTGTCAACACTGATAACTACTGCGCCTGGAGTGACTGTAATGACCTGTCCCAATACTTAATGCACATGTATTCAAAACTTAAGTGTAAATCAATCAAAACTTGTAGATTTGTATTAATAAAGATATTTCTACAAGTTAAATTTTGAAATAGGTTGGTAACCCTGACAACTGGGATTCTTGAGGTCATGAACACCCAAAACTTTGTCTTATTGTGTTGATTCATGTTTAAGCTAAGTTAGAGGAATATACGGTATGGAAGAAATTTAAAATCAATAAGTTGGCAACACTGAGAACTGAACAAGCCGAAATATTTCACATATACAGAAAAGATTTGTAATGTTAGATTATCTAGGATTTAATTGAATCGGTAGAAGAAAATAAACGCCAAAAGTGAAAAATTTATATTTTTTTCGTGAAACCTTGCTTATTGAGTAGATAAACAGCGCCAGTTCGAAGTAAGAAATCGTTTAGACAATGGGCAATTTATTCCTTACCTCTGACACTGTGAATCTATTCATTGAGGGGCTCTTGGCCTTAAGGAAACTACTTCCGCCGTTTTGGCGTTTATTTCCTTCTTCCAACTACCGATTCGATTTATGTTGAATTGCTTCTTAATTACCTAAATTAAATAAATTCATACTTAGAGACGTTAGCAGTATTACAAATTGCTGCTCTGGAAAAAAAAAACGAAATTTAGAAAGAAAACTAATGTATTTTTTTAGAAAGAAAACTAATGCTTATATACTTTTCTAAAAAAAAACGCGATTTAGAAAAAAAAATTATTTAGAACACTACCTTGGGGTGACCGAGACGCTAGCGTGCTCGCTTTCTGTACGTGTGATTACGGGTTCAATTTCCGCCGGGGCTCATTGAACGAAGTGCTTCAGAACCCACTTAACCAAAAACTGTAAGTTTCGTCCTTAGAAGCTCCCCAGCAAGCAAATAATGTTAATGAATGAACTTCTGGCCAAGGTAGGCCACTTTCGTCCAGTTTCTGGTTTAATTCGTCAATGAAACTAATAATAATGTTACTATTTTTTTTATTTTCTAAAAGATAAAATCTGAACTTCTTTTCGTTAAATAGTTAGTGGCAGTGTTCTGGCCAAACATTCGTAGTCTGAAATTGAAGTCGTTGCGTACGGATTAGCACTGCGCTTGGCGGCACGGCGCACGCTTAAGTTTAGCTTACGCGATCAGTCTTTCCGAGGTTTTTACCGCAGTGGTGCTGGAGCAGGTCCGTATAATAATTCACTGAAAACTGAGAAGAACCAAACTACGATATTCAAAACATGCTAAGTACACAGTTAAAAGAATCGTGTTGCTATTTAATTAGTATTGCTACATGATATGACATTAAATGGTCGTAGTTTTATTGACTGTTGTCTGCACTCTCCGTTATCATGAATCTCATTCTATGTCCAAATGCATCAGTAGGCAAAGTACACCACCAAGTCACTGAGTGATGAAGCTTATATGTTCTAATTGTAAATGACGTATTAGGGAAGTTATATACATTTTTATTGCAATTACTTGAATATATATATATATATATATATATATATATATATATATATATAAATTAAAATAATAAATTTTCAGAATCACACCACCAAATATTATGAGTCTTTTTAGCGACAACACTGCTTTAAAATATCTTTCAGATGTTCATTAATTAGACAAATCTAAGAAAAATGCAATTCATTTGCATTTGTTAAGTCTGGGGAAGAACTGTTACCGCCCATGAAATTAATTTGATCTTATCGAGAAAAGAACTAACAAAGTGGCTGGAGCTCGAATAGAACCAGAGTCAAATCGATGTAGTATGTTACCCTATGAACTGAACGACGGAAAACGCAATAAATGTATTTCTTTGTAGACCTTTCATGCGCAAAAGAGTACACCGCAGAAGTTATATGAAGTTTCTTTTTTAAGAAAAATTAGTTTAAGGGAACATATTTAATTTTGCAACTTTTTTTATGATTCTTCAGTACGCTTCCTCCACCCACACTGCTTTTAATTTGCGAGTTTATGGAAAGACGAAAGCCAATATTACAATTTTTGAGAGCAACTGAGCAGGAGAATAAATACGTATGGAACTCAGTAATATGAGCGTTTGTATTGAAACATGTATACATCTCGAAGCGAAAGAAAGAACAAAGATTCATTTGTTTCTTTGTATCTAACTGATCCTAATTTTTTTTTTGATATATGAAATTGAATCTCTAAGTTCGATATTTTTAATATCGATATATCGGAACTCAATATTGAATCGATATATCAAACTTAATATCGAATCGAAATATCGATGTATCAACCAGTTCCAGTATCGATATAGATTCGATATATCGAAAAATTGAACACATCTATGAAAAAAATTATGAAAAAAAAGCACATTATTTTACGTAAGGCAAAGGGAAGAAAAGAACGGTCAGTTTTTTTAAATCTTTCGTTGCCAGCATTTTTTACTGACATTTTAAATATATTGAAAGTTAGTAGAGAATATGGCAGTGATCTTGGGTCAAAATTCAAGTTTATACAAAAAATTTCAATGCTATGACTCATAAAATTAATATTATTTGTGGTTTCATGTGTTGTGTGTGTTTGTGCATCATTGTAATTCAAGAACAGTCCATGGTTATGGCTAAGGCTGAAGTGTGGTCTTTTAAAGAAGTATAAAAAAATAATAGTGGTTTAGAATTAGGTAACACTGATACAGAATGGAATTATTGACCGTGAATATTATCTCTGCCTACGTGATTATTGAGAGGTCCCCCCCCCTCTTCCTTCACTTAAATCCTATAATAAATCCTTTCCTTTTCAGTGCTCTCCGAAGATACAGTACATAAGCAAATACTTTCAGCTTTTTTACAATTTGTAATTAATTACTATGAAATACAATGGACAGCGATCTCGAAATTTTG
Organism: Lepisma saccharinum; assembly: GCA_022664845.1. Classification (NCBI taxonomy): domain Eukaryota; kingdom Metazoa; phylum Arthropoda; class Insecta; order Zygentoma; family Lepismatidae; genus Lepisma; species Lepisma saccharinum. The sequence goes on from JAGDQP010004374.1 coordinate 76,500, forward strand.
TTGGTTGATGAATGCTCAGACTTCAATTAAATAATGACGTCATAATCTTCGTTGACGAGTGGTACGTTTTCAGACACGATCTCGAGATCGCTGTCCATTGCATTCCATAGTAATTCGTAAGTTCTACTGCGCTATGAATTTACATTTTTATAATACTCTTAGTTTTTGAAATATTTTGAAAAATGTTAAAAATGAAAGGGTTGGAGCGAGGATCCCTCTTAACTATTACTGGGAAAACATGGATAGAGACATTTGAAATGGCAGAAACTGAATTTTAAAAAATAACTTCTTGGTTAAATACTCACTTACTCATTCTAAATACACGTAAAACCAGATATATAACTTTCTCGCATATACTTGCTGGACAATCTATGAATAAAGAACTTTTATACCTCTCATTAGAGAAGAAATTGTTAGTTATTTAGGAGTTTTAATTGAGAAGCATCTAAAATGGAATTTACATATATTGCGCATAAGGAATACATTAAGAGAAATATCTTATAGATTTAAGAATTGAAGCTTTCCTGGCGGCGAATATTATACAGATGTTCTCGGGATATCAGCCAGGTGAAGTCCGACGATAGAGCAGATATAATCTCCGGCATAGAACAAGCAGTACATTCTCTACCAGCAGAAGAAGCAGAAGAAATCCGCCAGGACATAAGTTTGGCCCTAAAAAGGGCCAGATTGCCTAAACCTAACATCACCAAAGATGAAAGAACAGCACTTAGGAATCTTCGTGAAGACGCCAGCACCACTGTATTACCAGCAGATAAAGGAAACGCCACCATACTCATTCCTACTGAAGCCTACAAGAAGAAGATGTCAGATTTACTCAACGACTCGGCCTATAGACAACTCAAGAAAGATCCCACCGCCAGTATTGAACGTAGAGTTGCCATCCTTCTGAAGAAGGCAAATTTGCCAGAAGAAATACGCAAGAAAATCACGTCACATAACTGCCAACCACCGAGACTGTATGGACTACCGAAAATACATAAGACTGACATCCCAATGAGACCCATTGTCAGTGCAATTGGAAGCCCAACTTACCGTCTGGCCAAGTACCTCACTTCTCTTCTTCAACCCTTGGTGGGACAGTGTGAACACCACGTCAAGAACTCATATGAATTCGTGGAAATACTGAAGACCATGCGTATTTCTCCAGATGACATCCTAGTCAGCTTCGATGTGGTCTCTCTGTTTACCAAGGTTCCAGTACAGGACACGTTGCTTTTACTCAGCGAGCACTTCCCGCCGGTGATTGTAGATTTATTCAAGATAACATTAACTTCCACATATTTCCTCTTCGACGGACAGTACTATGAACAAACAGACGGCGTCGCCATGGGATCACCTCTCTCACCAGCAGTGGCAAATTTTTTCATGGAGAGTTTCGAGCAGAAAGCACTAGAATCAGCACCATTAAAACCATCATGTTTTTACAGATACGTCGATGATACATTTGTCATTTGGCCACATGGTAGAAATGCGCTACAGTCGTTCCTTGAATTTCTCAACAATCAACACAGCAACATTAAGTTCACCATGGAAACAGAAACGGAGGGCTGCATACCATTTCTAGACATTCTCATCCGTCGCAAACCTGATGGAAGTCTGGGCCACAGTGTTTATAGGAAGCCTACCCATACCGACCTTTACCTTAATGGAAACAGTTTTCACCATAAATCGCAGCGCAATACAGTCATCAGCACACTTGCACTTAGAGCAAAAACCATCTCAGACCAAGAAAGCCTCCCTAGTGAACTGGCACATCTCAAGAAGACCTTACTGCAGAATGGATACAAGAAAGATGACATTCGTTTGGCCCTAAAAAGGACCTTTTCCAGCAAGAAGAACACCACCCCAGAAACTGAAGATCCAGTCAATATTGCAGTCCTGCCCTACACTGGTAAACTTTCTGGAAAGGTTGCAAGAATCCTGAGGAGACACAACATCAAAACCATTCACAGACCGCCGTCAAAAATCAGAAACCTACTTCGTCCAGTTAAAGACGACTTGGGTCTTAAGACACCAGGAGTATACTGCATTCCTTGTGAGTGTGGAAAAACATACATAGGACAAACAGGACGGACAGTAGAACATCGATGCAAGGAGCATGAAAGATACATAAAGCTATTTTATCCGGAGAAATCAGGTCTGGCAGAACACAGCATAACAGAAAAACATAGAATTTTATTTTCTGACACTAAAATTATCTCAGAGCTCCAATTACTGGGATAGGATAATAAAAGAATCTCTTGCCATACTACAAGAACGTAATAATGTCAACAGAGATACAGGATTTCAACTTAGTCGGACTTGGACACCAGTCATAAAGAAAACATACATGAAAACGACCAATCAGCGTCAAGCTATAGGCCAACCAATCAGAGACACAGATTCTTAAGCTCCGCCCCCTACCGTTACTATATATAGTACACATGAACTGGTCTCAGTATACTTGCCCTGAAGATGAGAACAATGTCTGTTCTTGAAACGTCGGCTCTATCGTCGGACTTCACCTGGCTGATATCCCGAGAACATCTGTATAATCTTATAGATTTGTTCTTAGAGAAATTCTTGATAACAAAGCATTACATATGGTGTACTTTGCATTTACAAAGAGTTTATTAGAATACTGTACTAAGTTGGGGTACAACATACGCCTCTCACATAAAACCTCTTGTAATCCAACACAACAATATTTTGAGACAATGTCTGAATAGAAAATTTGAACGATCAATGTTTAAAAATGTATTGATGTAAATTAGAACGAAAGAAACAAAACTGAACAAGTTATGTCATGAGTATGAAACCAGAAGTGTTAAAAGAAGAATATGAATATAGAAACCATCACAACTAACATAACATCAACACACCGCCAAACTTACTATCTTGTACCAAAAGTTTACAATAAAACACCAGTATACGAGAAAAAAAAACGATTAAAAAAACTTGTTTTGAGTTGAATAGAAAGTCTAAATGATAATGATGTAGAAGCAGTATTATGTAAATAATGTATGGGTAACCAGGCAACAGAAAACTAATGCTAATTCGAGAATAATACACACACAAGCTGAGGCTTCTGTGAATAAAAGACAGTGGCGATCACAGTGAGAGCTTCGGCTCTCCTCTCCCAACCCGTCTTTTCAGCGTGGAAGCAGTAGACCAACTCCTCCCTTCGGGGAGACGCCTCATCCACTAGTGGATTGAATATGGCTGTGATTTATTTTATATATATATATATATATATATATATATATATATATATATATATATATTCCAGATATGTCCATTTACAGCTCTCTGTTGCTTGGCCTTTGGTCTTTCAAAGTGGTGTAGGGAAAGACTAAAACTACAAGCACCTATAGCGCCTAAACGGAGCATTCTAGAAGAAAAATGACAATCACCTTTCTTGTAGATAATTTTGTGTAGATTAATTTTTGTAATGAGACATTTTGCTGTAAAATGCTTTTAAAGCGAGATATTTCGGGTGCCATTTTTCCAATATGGCGGAGCGAGCGACAATGCACCATGGTCGCAAATTTAGTATATTACTCAGAATATGAAACATTGTAAAACTGCCAATTTTCAAAACGCTTGTATATTTTCAGGTACGCTCATTTTCATCTCCCTGTTGCTTGGCCTAATATGCACGACCCCATACTTCGACCAATCATAGTTCAGTAAGTTTTTGGTTGCGGTGAACAACATTCTGTAAACACAGTAATAATGTTCCTTAGAGTCGATTAAAATAAAATTTGATTAAATTATCACAAGGTCTCGTTAGCCCGTCTCCTACCAAATAATAATATCTGTGAACACAAATCTGAAGTGTTTTTCTGGGGGCACCCTGTATTTATTTTCATATAGATATTATCAGTTTAATTTAGCCGAGAAGGAAACAAGAGCGCCGTTTTCGATATAGCCTGCATTCGATTAAATATGTATTTTCTTTTATTGTATTTTGTCGTCATAAATATTCAACGTCTAAATAGTGGCAAAACCTTTCAAATCAGAGAGACCGTTCGAAATAACAGCAAGTAATACTTTAACAGTACATGCCCGCAGATATCTTCCTTTTTCTTGTACCGTATTGCATTGTTGTTTCCGTTTCTATGTCGGCGTGTTTTGTTTACCTTTCACATTTATCTTTTGTGTGTGTATTCACAGAATATCATATCACTTTTGTTTTTCCTTTTATAGTTTTTGTGTTTTATGAGTTCGTGAGTGACATCTTCAGGGAATATTCTAGATATCATGTGCGGGCAGATAAGCATGTAACGGTTTTATAGTCAGCGTACTGGGAATACGTTGGTAATACGTATATTAAAATTTGTATTTCTGTAAAACATGGTTACTCAACTATGGTACAGATACGTATACCAGATCTTGTATGCCAACTCCTGGTTAATAGTTTGCCAACTTCTAGAGGTCTTGACTCAGCTGCTAAAGTGTTGGCTTCGCTTTTGGAAGCTCCTGGGATCGTATCCTGAAGGCTCCTTTTTTTTCTTCAAAAGGAACAGGTGTTTTCAGGCCTGTAGACATCGTTCTGAATAATTTATACATGTTCACTTGTTAACATCAGATTGGATTTTAATTTTATCACATTATTCTTGTTTACGTAATCAGGTAGATTAATAGATGTAGAATGTAACGCAGTGATTGAAGATGTCCAAAGAGTCACATTATTTGTTAAAATGATTTTTCAATACTCTATTTTGAGAGAGACTATTTTTTGTTTTGTCATTTAGAAGATTTTTTTCTATACAAACGATTCTGAATCAAAAGAGAAACGAAATTGGTGTTGAAACTCAAAATGCAAGTAGTTTCATCTGATGATTGTGTAACAGTTTGCATCATCGTATTTATGCATATTTGTTATTGTCATTAAGTCACTATAAATTTTTAATATAAAAATCGAATAAATTAAATCAAAACCGTTTGTTTTGTTTTGTTTCATTTTGTATACCGATTTCATTTGTGGTGTTTCTTCGAAAATAAAGGAACAAACGACAAAAGTTCAACCGGCTGCGCGTTAAAAGCAATTTGAAAAAGAGGACAGCGTCTTACAATAAATAATAACTTCCCTACTTACAAAAACTATGCTACCGTGCATTTTATAAACCTGTAAATGTAGTTGTCGCCAACAAGTCAAGGACTAGGTCTGAAATCAGGAAACACTGTATGTTACCACCAACGAAAAAAAAAAAAAAAGAATTATGTACACCTTGCTTGCAGCACATACCAATTTTCACACATAATTAAACACCAGCAACAGTTTGTCAATTAAAATACACACCAGAACGGCATGTAAACAACAGCAATAGCAAATAAAAATAGATCCTTTTTAAAATTTTGAGTGAGGAGGAGAAAGAAAGTGGGTCATCACGGAGACAAGGGCAAGTCTAAATTTTTCAAATGGCAAAACAGCAACAAAAAAAAATTATCAACGTAACATCAAGTACAACGTGATTCGGTAGTCACACATATCGATCCAATGTTAATAATTATTTTTACGTGTTAAAATACTAATTAATATGTGTGGCTAAATCGTTTTTAGTGCGCCCTATTTTTCAAAAAACCTTTTCATCAGTTTGCTTCTCCGTGTTAATTCCAATTTTATTTTTATTAAATATGTTTACCCGTTAGGCACAATGTGTTCGTACAAGCCAAAAGTTAAACTGTGTAAATAACAGTGCATCTTAACACACATTCGGCATGTGTGTGTGTAAACCAGTATAGTCAGTAACAACAAGCCTCACGCCTCAAGTGTAAAACTATGCTACAGAAGCTCAAGTTACATTGGTAAACATTAAAAAAAGCAAAATCCGAGCCAAAAAGTGTCAAAGTATTTATTTAAAAGTTTCCGGAAAAGCAAGTAAAATCTAACAAATTACCAACATATTTTTACGTCATATATTCAAGGGCCAAACGCAGATTTAAAAAACTGCTTATTTTTTAAAAAAAAAACCTGTCAATCCGTAAAAAACTAAACTCTCCAAAGGCATAATTTTAATATCTGCACCAAATTTTCTACTTCCTAAGTCCTATTGTGTCCTCAAACATTATCTAAACAATTGCAGCAACGCGGCAATAAATTTTCGGAATAAAACTAAGCTTTTGGGTCAGGAACGCTATCATTCCCGTTCCGGCTTATGCCGACGCAAACGATTCAAAGGAACGTGATGTCAAATCTGCCTTCGGTAAATGTTCCTGTGTTTTACCGTGTTCTAGAAAAAAACCATTCAAACAACCCATTTAACAAATATAATGCAATATTATAAGTATAACATTACATATATACAGATGCTTATCAGAATAATGGAAACACCTGAACGAAAGTGCAGCTTACCAGATTAATATGGTGTCGGGCCACCTTTCGCCTTCAGAACAGCCTTGATGCGACGTGGGATGGAGGCATAGAGGTCGTGAATGGTAGCAAGTGGAATATTACACCATTCCTCGTGCAGGGCATCGGCCAGTTCTGTGAGAGAGGATGGAGGTGGAAATCGTCGCCGGAGTCGTGTTTCCAAGATGGACCACAGATGTTCAATTATGTTGAGATGTGGGGATTGGGCGGGCCAGGGGAGGTGTTGAACTTCATCCCGATGTTCCTCAAACCACGCTGCAACAACTCCAGCTGTGTGAATGGGTGCATTATCATCCTGGAATATGGCGTCATTGTCCGGGAACAACATCCGGACCATAGGATGCAAGTGGTGTCCTAAAATTGCGACATAATCGTTGGCAGTGATACGTCCGCGAAGTGTGACCACAGGACCCAATGAAAACCATGATATTGCGGCAGTAGTAAATAGCTACATATGTTAGAATCAGGTAAATACAATAATTAGAATCAGGTAAATACAATAAT